>JAVMKO010000015.1:3318368-3527081 GCA_032164245.1 Sternotherus odoratus | reverse complement strand
AGTGCGGTGCACCTGAAAATATCAATCCCACGTGAAGTTCCCTCTAAGCTGCATGGCCATGCGGTTGTGTATTAAGCCCTGCACAGGCGCTCAGGATGCGGTGGGGAGAGGTGTCTCTCCCAGCGTAGGCCTGCCATGGCGGGGAGAAGGTGGCCCTCCCCCACCAGCCCCAGTGTGGATCTGCCTGGCCCAGGCCCACCGGGACTGTATGGGAGAAGAGCCCCGCTATCTGCCCGCCCAGCCCCACTGGAGCTGCTGTGGCTGGGGAGAGGCACCTCTCCCCACCATGGAGCCTCACCTCCTGCACCCAACCCTTTGCCCCAGCCCTGCGGCCCCTCCCACCCCAGAGCCCCTACTCCCGCCCGCACCCTAACCCTCTGCCCCAGCCCCCTCCCACACCCTGAACGCTTTGCTCCCCCCCCCCCCCATGGATTTTGTTATGTGTACCAATATGGAGGTGATGTGTGACACATCACCTCCATATTGGTGCACATAACAAAATTCATTCCACACATGGACATAAAAAATGAGAGGGAACACTGATCCCGAGCCATGTTAAACTAGGCACCCACAATAAGTAACCACTTAGAAAAATCCCATATTTTTCCTACTTACCAAGGGGTATTTTGTGGCTTAAAATTTGTAAAGCACTTTGGGATTTTCTAATGTAAAATGCTGTAGAAATGCAAAAATGATCAAACTAATAGAAGATACTAGAAGATGGCTGGCTCGCTCATTAAGCTGAAAGGAAGCAAAGAGATTTTACACATGTTCGCTTGCACGTGGCAGGGAGAAGACAGAACTAAGCCACAGCTAGAGAAGACTAGGATGTACTGAGTCAATAATATTTCTGTCTGCCAGGGCTTGTCACCTGATGAAAACAATTGAGAATTTAGTTGCCTTTTTTTTAAAAAAAACTTCTATTGTACACTGGTCAATGGGTTGTGTTCAGTACCTGTTCTGTTGTCAGTCATTGGCAATGTGGTTCTCAGGGGCTGCACAGGAGGGAAATAGGTGGAACAGAAAAAGGTGGTAAAACTGAATAATTATGAAGAAATTGTTCTTTTTGACTAGTTGAATGAAGCCCAGCTGACCCAAATGATGGTGAATTGTGGAGCAGCTCAGGATGAGAATGGAAAGAAGCAACTTCCAGACTGCATTGAGAGTGAGGATGGACTAATTCTTACACCTCTCGGCAGGTATCAGGTAAGAGGGAAAAGCTTCCAGCCCAATACTTCTAGATCAGGGGTCTCAAACTCAAATGACCACAAGGGCCGCATGAGGACTAGTGCAATGGCCCAAGGGCCGCATCACTGACATGCCCCCCCCTCGCTGCTCAGGCCCCACCCCCACTCCACCCCTTCCATGAGGCCCCACCTCCTCTGGGTGCACAGCTCCTCCTGGAAAGTGCTAAGCACCACCACCAGCTGTTTGGCAGTAGGAAACACCTGGAGGTAGGCGGCAGGGGGGCACAGGGAGCTTGGTAGCTGCAGAAGGGTGTGGGGGAGCCACGGGGAGTCTGGCAGGCTCCTCCCCTCTGCGGGGGGGTTATCTCTCCTGGCCTGTCCCTCCCGGAAATGGCTATGCCACCAGAGCACGGGTGGGCAAACTTTTTGGCCCGAGGGCCACATCGGGTTTGTGAAATTATATCGAGGGCTGGGTAGGGAAGGCCCCGCCCCAAATCCAGCTCCCTCCCTGCCCCCTGACTGCCCCCTCCCACTTCCTCCCCCCCCCCCCCCCGACTGCCCCCTGAGAATCCCTGACCCATCCAACCCCCCCCACCTTGTCCCCTGACTGCCCCTTCCACAGACCCCTAACCACCCCCTAGGACCTCACCCCCTACCCAGTTCCCCTGTTCCCTGTCCCCTGAATGCCCCGACCCCAATCCACCTTCCCACCCCCTAACCACCACCCCAGAACCCCACTTCCATCCAAGCCACCCTGCTCCCTGACTGCCCCCTCCAAAGCCCCCACCCAAGCACTATCCTGGAACTTCCCCATCCCCTCTCTTACCATAGCTGCTTGGGGGGTGGGAGGGAGCATGCAGCTCTGGCCCTCAGAGCGCTGCCGGTGCAGCACAGCTCCCTGAAAGGAGGTGAGAGCATAGCCACGGCCCCGCAGCGGCGCCCGCGCTCTGCAGCTCCGGGGAGGGGCCAGGGGCAACCTCCCCGGCCTTGGGCCGGATGGAACGGTCTCGCGGGCTGGATGTGACCCGCGGGCCATAGTTTGCCCACCCCTGCACCAGAGAAAGAAATAACTTGGGGAGGGGTGGGGCGGGGGAAGGCCTGGAGAGCTTGTTTGAGACCCCTGTTCTAGAGCTTCTGTTTAAGAGAGCAAAGTGTATGCCTCTGCAGCAAAAGAAGTACAGTAGACTCTCGATTATCCAGGGTTGGATTAACCAGGATGTGGATTAACCAGGATGTCAAAAAAAAAATCCGCACAACTCAAAGGGCCGGCTCTGGCTTTGCTGCTGCCCCAAGCACACCAAAAAAACCTCACTAGGGTGCAGGGCAGCCAGAGAACCGACACCCCCTCCCCCTGGCACAGGGTGGCTGGTGAACCAACCCCCTCTCCCCATATTTCCTAGGGGTGGTGATTATCCAGGATTTTATTAACCAGAATGAATTTTTTCCCTATCATCCTGGATAATTGAGAGTCTACTGTAGTTAGCTTGTCAGGGATGGGAGGAGAGATACCAGTTTAAATGCAGTTCAAATTTGAGCTATAAAGTATGTGATTTCATTTCCTATTCCTAGATCATAAATGGCTTACGGCGGTTTGAGATAGAGTACCAAGGAGATACTGATCTTCAGCCCATTAGAAGCTATGAAAATGCCACTCTAGTGCGACTGTTGTTCCAGTTATCCTCAGCAATTAATCAAAGGGTAAGTGCAATGAGAAAAGTCGTCTTTCTGTCTTCCAATTTAATATTCCTATTCTCCCTCTGACCTGTGTCAATGTACAACTTACACACTCGCTTTGTACTCTAACTATTAATGTAACTTATTCATGAGTTTGCAAATATTCCATAAAGCTCTTTTGCCAGCCTGGAATCACTTTTTTTCCCTATTGCTCAAGAGTTGTAAATGTCACAACATTCTCTCCAAATCAGAAACAGTACACTGAAATGTATTGTTCATGGTAGATGAGGTAGAAGGAATATCCTTCACAGAATTATATTAGCACATACAAACATAATGAAAGAACACTCTGTTTCCCTCGTTGTCAAAATAAGCAAAATAATCTAACCAAGCCTTTTTATTCCTTCCTCCTCCTGCCTCTCACTCCTTTAAGCTCTGTCTTGCAACTTGATGGTTAGTCCTCTCTCCACTCTCCACTATATCCCAACATAATATGTACGCACTTCTGAGTACATATGAATGGCATGACCACTGTTGTTCCAGATTTCCTTCTCTTGATTTAGTGCTTTGTACTGCTAATAGTAAATGAGCGGAATTACTACAGTACAGATTTACATTTATGTTGGAACAATTCTAACCCTTGAAAGACGCATGAGTATTGAGTTAAAATTGCTATAATCCTCTTTCCTATCCCCAATACAAACCAAAACACAAAAGCAACACATTTTTCAGTGTGAATTTAAAATCCACATTTTAATTTTTGTTTACATTTTTCTTGTTCTGTTACTGACTTTGTTTTTCTTACCTTAGTTTACTGATCAAATGGAGACCCTCTGCTCCAGGGAAGACTTTATTGGCAGGTTGTGTCGCTATCATCTTACCAACCCATTCCTTGCAGAGAAGGGCAGGCACAGCCCAGCACTGAAACAGAGATCAGGACGGTCTCGGCGACCGCGGATCAGTCTGAGATTTTTGGCTAGCTACAGGACTCTTCTCTCTTTGTTAATGATATACTTCATTACATCTTGGTTCTGCATTGGACCACTGGCCTGCACATTCATTATTCTCCTTGGGTATCTTCTTTATGCAGTAGTAATGACTTTCTTCACTGAAAGGCGGAAACCTCATCAACACTAATTTTTCCCTTCAATGTCCACTGTAAAACAACTTTTTTAAGGCTAAAAGTACAATGCTTTGTGATTAAAAGGCTTTGGCAAAGAACCACTTCAAAACTTTTCAAAACTTTTAAGTGTGTTTTGTGTATTAAAGTTGAGCCAGATGGATGGGTTTGTGGTTGTAGAAGTCACTGTATTCCACGTAAATTCTATTTTGATAAACTGTCTTTTCTACAAAGTTTACTGAATGCGTGGGATGAGAGAGACTGCTTGTTGTTTGGGGAACAACCTCCAATAGTTTTGGAGCTGAAATGAACAGCCTGAAGTCGCTGTGGGAAACTGCTCTAGAAGCAGCTCTAGATTTGGCAATCTATCCATATTGCAGCTTTTTACTTTTCCACTTCATGTGGGAACTGGCCATTTCATCTGCTTTCTGCGGGTTTTATATCATGTTGCTGGGGAGGGGGTTTTCAATGTGACAAAGGCGACTGTAGGCACAAATCATGAGTTCTGGACACAAAGCTGAATCCCAGAAAATCAGTAGGACAAAAATGACATGATTAGCATAAACAAGTTTTGGGCTTAAATTACACAACAGAAATCTGGGGGAAATAGGTACTAATGGTTTGGCTCAGAAACGGGAGAGGGGAGTTGCATCTTGTTGCCAGCTACATATGATTGCATTGATTGTCAAAAAAATTAATTCTAAATATTTCAAAGTACCAGGAAAGGTAGAGGAGCTGCTGGCTGGAATCCCATAGCTTAGCACAGAGGCCAACTCTGCATTCCCTTTTCTGAACTTTTAAAAATGAGGAACTCTGGGAGTTGATTCTTTTAGCATTTAACTTGACAACCACAAACCATGAGTTGTGCTCATTCATCTAAACTAAAGTTCTAGTTCTTCTTCGAGTGCTTGCTCATGTCCATTCCCATATGTGTGTGTGCGTTCCGCGCATGCCCGGTACGGAAAGCTTTTCCCCAGCGGTACCCGTAGGGTCGGCAGGGGCGACCCCTGGAGTGGCGCCGATATGGCCATGCATATATGCCCCTGCCGACCCTCCCCCCGCTCAGTTCCTTCTTTCCGTCCTTGGCGGTAGCTGGAACAGCTTACTCCTCTGTCACAGAGCGGTATCTTGTTCTCTAGTAGTTAGGTATTTAGGTTAATTGTTCTTATTGTTCGAGTTCTTTAGTGTTAGATAGTAGTTAAGTAGTTGTTAGATCTCTGACGCCGGGTTATGCCTGGGGCGTCAGGGTTCAAGTCCTGTAAAGTTTGCGGCAAGCCCATGCCGATTAGTGACCCTCACTCCCGTTGCCTTAAGTGCCTGGGAGAGGGCCATCAGACCGAGAAGTGCTCGAGCTGCAAGAGCTTTAAGCCGCGCACTAAAAAGGAGAGAGACTTCCGTTTAAAGTTAATCCTTATGGAGTCGGCACTCCAGCCACCATCGGAGCCGTCCGCCTCCAGCAGCGCACCGGCGTCGGTGCGCGGCACCGCGACCCCGAAGGGCCCGAAGACACCTCGGCACCGGTCGCCACGGCACGGATCCTCCTCCTTATCTAGAAGGCACCGGTCTCAGTCGCCGGTCCCTTCTAAAAAATCTAGAGGGCGCTCCCCGGTGCGCAAGGGCACGGGTGATCCCTCGGTGGTGCCAGCAGCTCCGGGGCACGTGAGACGGCCCCGTCCAGAGCGCGCACCGATAGCGGCACCGGAGCCTATCACTATCTCCCCGGAGATAGTGCCCTCTCGGGAAATCGAGGTGCCGGAGCTGGAACCGCCCTCGACCCCAGAGGCGTTCGACGCGGCGGTGGACCTCATGGGCACCGCGGTCGACACGGCACCGCAGTTTGCCATCCCGGCACCGGTCACCCGCACCGTCGCGCAGGTCATTCCGCCGGCACCGGTGACTTCGGTACCGGCAAGCTTGGCTCTGGCGGCACCGGCAACCTCGATGGCACCGCCGATACCCGCACCGGCTCCCACCGCACCGCAGGCACCGAGGTTTCCCGGGAAGCCTGAAATGTACTCACGGGGCATAGCGCCGGAGGGCACCGCACCGCCCTGGTCGCAGTCCGACTATTCATCGGAGTCGGATGCTTCCTCGTCACGGTCCAGATCCCGCCATAGCCATAGTTCCCGGCACCACCATTCGCGGCACCGTCACTCCTCCCATCGACGGCACCGGCAGCCATCCGTGGTGGTAGAGCAAGGCCCTCCCCAATGGCCGTTTTGGACCCCGTTTACCTACCATCAGGCCCAGGGACCTCCATCAGTAGCCTCCTGGCCTTCGGTGCCGAGAGGTCCGGTGTCTGCCACCATCACTAGGCCTCAATCGGAGGAACATGTGGCTGACCCTCTGCCTGGTACGTCGGACACTCAGTCTGTAATCAGGGAGATTCAAGGGGAGGATGTTCAGATGGAGAACCCCCAACCTGGCTCCTCTTCATCGTCCCCGGACGACGCAGTGGCGGGCTCCTCTTACAACCTGCCACCCATGGACATTAGGGGTCATCAGGACCTGCTGAGAAGGGTGGCGCAAAATCTCAACCTCCAGCCTGAGGAAGTCAAAGGGGATGAGGAAGATCCTAATGTAGACATCCTCTCATCCGACTCACCACCTCAGATAGCGCTACCCTTCATGCGCAAGGTCAGGTCCACCATGGACTCCCTCTGGCAGACCCCCTCATCGCTTCCACCTACGGCTAAAGGAGTGGAGCGCCGGTACTTCGCACCACGAGAGGGGTACGAGTACCTGTTCACGCACCCACCGCCCGGCTCCATGGTCGCGGACGCAGTGAACCACAGAGAGCGTCAGGGCCAGACAGGACCTACCCCAAAGTCACACGATTCGAAGAAATTGGACCTCTGGGGTAGGAAGGTATACTCGTCGGCGGCCCTACAGCTCCGCATTGCGAATCAGCAGGCCGCCCTGGGCCGGTACGCCTATAACACCTGGTCTACAATGACCAAATTTGAGGGCACCTTACCCCAGGAATCGGCCCACGACTTCAAGGCCATAGTGCAAGAGGGCAGGGTGGTTTCCAGAGCTGCCCTACAGGCCGCATTAGACGCAGCGGACTCGGCCTCACGCCAATTGGGCACGGCAGTAGCTATGCGCAGGGGGGCCTGGTTACACGTGTCGGGTATTCCCCCGCCTGTGCAGGCAACTATACAGGACTTGCCATTCGATAGGCAAGGGTTATTTGCTATCGATACGGACAAGAAATTACAGTCCATGAAGGACTCCAGGGCCATGCTCCGCTCCCTTGGGCTACATACACCACAGGGCCAAAGAAGACCCTTTCGGGCTCCACCGCCCCCGCCAGCCAGACCCTATCAGGCACCACCTTATAGGAGGGACCAACCCCGAAGGGGCGGGAGAGGCAATAGTAGAGGACGACAACGCCCCTCCTCTCACCAGCCTCAGGGGCCAGGGAATAACCACCCTCCTGGCCCCAGGCCGAACTTTTGAAGCTGCGCCCGGGGACGCCGAGCCAGCCTCCGAGCCCATAGCTTCCCTCCCGTTTGTGAACCGTCTATCCCATTTCTACCAGGCATGGTCCTCTATCACCTCGGACAAGTGGGTTCTCAGCCTGGTAGAAGTGGGATATTCTATCCAGTTCTCTGTTCTCCCTCCCACCCACCCCCCGTGCCCGTCCCTCTTCAGGGACCCATCTCACGAGCAACTCCTAGATCAGGAGGTCCATACCCTCTTGTCTTTGGGTGCCATAGAGGAGGTTCCTCAAGAATTTCGGGGCAAGGGTTACTATTCCCGTTATTTCCTTATCCCGAAGGCCAAAGGAGGGCTCCGGCCCATCCTGGACTTGCGAGGCCTCAACTCCTACATAAAGAAGTTGAAGTTTCGCATGCTCTCCTTAGCCGTCATAATTCCTGCTATGGATCAAGGGGACTGGTTCGCCGCCCTCGACTTAAAGGACGCTTACTTTCACATCTCCATCATCCCGAGCCACAGGCGATTCCTGAGGTTCGCGATAGGCTCCCGACATTACCAATTCACGGTCCTTCCGTTCGGCCTTTCGTCAGCACCAAGGGTATTCACGAAATGCATGGCGGTAGTCGCAGCGTTCCTCAGACGGAACGGCATCCATGTGTACCCTTACCTGGACGATTGGCTCATCAGAGCAAAGTCGAGGCACCTGCTCCTAAGACAAATCACGTTCATCAAGGCCATCTTCCTAAAGCTGGGCCTTATCCTCAATATACCAAAATCAACTCTCATTCCTACGCAGAGGATAGAGTTTATTGGCGTAATACTGGACTCTCGATGTGCAAGAGCCTTCCTACCTCCATCTCGAGCCAAGGCTTTAGCGGACATTATTTCCCCGCTACTTCGGGGCCCCATGACCACGGCAAGAAACTGCATGGTCCTAATGGGCCACATGGCGGCATGCACCTACGTGGTGCCGTTCGCGAGGCTACGGCTACGCCCTCTGCAAGCCTGGTTCGCGAAGGTGTACAACCAACGCAGGGACCCCCTCGACCTGGTCGTGACTCTTCCAGTAAAGGTAAGACAATCACTTCTCTGGTGGCTCCAACCCACATCTCTGAACGGTGGGGTGCCCTTTCACAAACCCCAACCATCTGCGACGCTGGTAACAGACGCGTCGGCTCTCGGTTGGGGGGCGCATCTAGAAAAGAACACGACACAGGGCCTCTGGTCTCAGGAGGAGTTGTCTCTCCACATAAACGTACGAGAGCTCAGAGCAGTTCGCCTGGCATGCCAGACCTTTCAGTTGGACCTGAAGGGCAAGAACATCACGGTCCTAACAGACAATACGGCCGCGATGTTCTATATAAACAAACAGGGTGGTGCTCGCTCCTCTCCCCTGTGCAAGGAAGCCCTCGCCCTTTGGGATTTCTGCATCCCCAGGGGGATCTCCCTCACAGCGGCTTACCTTCCAGGAGACCAGAATGTGCTGGCGGACTCCCTGAGCCGCTCCTTCCGGGGCCACGAGTGGTCCCTCAGACCCGATGTGGCCCACTCGATTTTCCAAAGGTGGGGGTTTCCCCATCTCGACCTGTTCGCCACAAGGGCCAACAGGAAGTGCCACAGGTTTTGCTCCCTCCTCAACCTCAGCCCGGGGTCCGAAGGGGACGCATTTCACATTCTGTGGACGGGGGGCCTGCTTTATGCATTTCCCCCGTTTCCCCTGGTTCACAAGGTACTGGCGAAGGCCCGTCAGGACAAAGCGTCGCTTATACTGGTGGCGCCAGCCTGGCCTCGGCAGCACTGGTACTCGACCCTGTTGTCTCTTTGTGTGGCGACACCGATAACACTTCCCCTGTCGCCAACACTGATCTCCCAAGACCACGGGAGGATGCTACATCCCAACCTACAGTCCCTCCACCTCACGGCGTGGTATATCCGTGGTTGAAACCAGCAGAGCTTCAGTGCTCAGATTCAGTCAGGGAAGTCCTCCTGGGTAGCAGAAAACCTTCCACGAGGGGAACCTATACTGCCAAATGGAGGCGCTTCTCAATGTGGGTTCAGAACAAGGGGGGGGACCCCCTGTCTTGTCCAATCCCTACCATCCTTGACTACCTCCTTGAGCTGAAACAACAAGGATTAGCGCTCTCCACGGTCAAGGTACACTTGGCTGCTATTTCGGCGTTCCACCCGGGCGCCGATGATATTTCGGTCTTTAGTAACCCTCTGGTTAACAGGTTTCTTAAAGGTTTGGAGAGGCTGTATCCGCACATACGTCAACCAACCCCCCCATGGGATCTCAATCTGGTTCTGACGGCCCTAATGAAGCCCCCGTTCGAGCCCATGTCTTCCTGCCCTCTGTCCTACCTCTCATGGAAGACCGCGTTCTTAGTGGCAATTACTTCGGCACGAAGAGTCTCTGAGATTAGGGCGTTCACTTCTGAACCGCCCTACACGATCTTCCATAGAGATAAGGTTCAGTTGCGCCCACACCCGGCCTTTCTGCCCAAGGTAGTCTCACCCTTTCATTTGAACCAGGAAGTGTTCTTACCGGTGTTTTTTCCCAAACCCCATGCGGATAACAGGGAAAGAATGCTTCATTCATTGGATGTAAAGAGGGCATTAGCCTTTTACATAGAAAGAACCAAGTGTTTTCGTAAATCTCCACAACTTTTTATTTCAGTGGCAGAAAGAATGAAAGGGTCACCAATCTCTACCCAGCGCCTTTCGGCCTGGATTACGTCTTGCATTAAATTGTCTTATAGCCTCTCGGATGCTACTCCGCCAGCTCTGACGGCGCATTCCACTAGAGCCCAGGCCGCGTCCACAGCGTTCCTGGCACATGTCCCGATCGCCGACATCTGTAGAGCAGCGACGTGGTCTTCGGTGCATACCTTCACTTCGCACTACGCCATCGTGCAGCAGTCAATGGAGGACGCAGCTGTGGGACAAGCAATCCTGTCAGCAGGTACTCATAGTACTCCTCACCCTCCTCCGAGATGACTGCTCGTAAGTCACATATGGGAATGGACATGAGCAAGCACTCGAAGAAGAAAGAACAGTTACTTACTTGTAACGTTGGTTCTTCGAGATGTGTTGCTCATGTCCATTCCGAATCCCACCCGCCTCCCCTCTGTCGGAGTACCGGCAAGAAGGAACTGAGCGGGGGGAGGGTCGGCAGGGGCATATATGCATGGCCATATCGGCGCCACTCCAGGGGTCGCCCCTGCCGACCCTACGGGTACCGCTGGGGAAAAGCTTTCCGTACCGGGCATGCGCGGAACGCACACACACATATGGGAATGGACATGAGCAACACATCTCGAAGAACCAACGTTACAAGTAAGTAACTGTTCTTTCTCTGGGTATCCCCTGATGCCATTGGTCCAGCACTCCCACTATGATGGCCATTAGTACCTAGTGTGAATGAATCAGTCGCTCCACACACTGTAGTATAAAACTATCAAAGAAACTGTAACCTTCCATGGTACTGATGCTTGCTCAGATGTAGAAGGGAAATTATATCTTTTAACATTTTCTTCACCACTTGAGCTCTGACTAGATTTTTGTCTACCCAACATAAAATGGGTTCCTTCTCTGCCCTCACTACTTCTTTAGCAAGTGTGGTACCTTCCCAGCAACAAACTACTTTAGAAGAGTCACCAACTAAACCAAAGTAAATTGAACTTCTTGGTTTAAACAAACAACATGTTTAAGGAATCAATTAGTTTAACCTGCTCTCCCCTGAAATTACACTGCTGTGAGGTGCAGTTGTGGCACTTGTGTAAAGGATTAAATACACCTTGCAGTAGTGAGAGGTAAGGACCACATAATTTGCATTAAGTGGAATAAGTGTGTTCAGTTTTCTCCTACCTGTATATATGCATTTAATAGCTTTGTGTTTGGAAAACAGCTAACATTTGGCTCTGGAGTGGGAGCTTTGTAATGCATTAGAATTCACGAATCTTTGGAAGCACCCAAACAATTTTTCCATGTTTCCTGATCATTGCATTTCCAATTTGTTTTCCAAATCCCATGAACCCTTCAAATTTCTCTTTGTGGTACAAGTTTCTTCTTTTGAAACCATGTGTGTAAATTAAAGTGCTTGCTTGATTTATTTTTAAAGGAAAGTCTCCTGGTGTGTTTTGGGTTAAACCTTTTTGAGCAGGACTGTGTTGCAGTGTGTGTAAATGAAATTGCGAGTACTGTACTATGCATTTATTTTTAGTAAGATTTTGTCAGTTTCTTTCTAGTCCTGCAATTTGTTCTGGTAGATGGCATAAAGGAAGTATGGTCAGGCCTCTGATTTGTAGCCCTGGGTTCAAAATATCTCAAGTTTCATTCTTTAACAAATGTGCTACCTTCCCAGCAACACACTACTTCAGAAAACAGTCACCAACTAAGTTTATGCTGAAATAAACTTGTTAGTCTTGTGCTGCTAGAAGAATAACCCACCTTCCCTGCTTGGAGATAACAAGCTGGTTCAGCCTAATTGGACTAACCTTGTTACCTCCCACCTGGTTCTTGCCTACTTTTCTATACCTGCCCCTGGACACTTCCACTGCCTGCATCCGACGAAGTGGGGATTAGCCCACGAAAGCTCATGCTTCAATACTTTATAGTTAGTCTTTAAGGTGCCCCAGGACTTTGTTACCACTTCAGGTCAGTGACTCAGCCGGGGGTTGTGGGAGCGCCCCAGGAAGGGGGGGAGGGGCTGTGGCTTGCAAGGGGCAGGAGTCAGACCAGTTGATCCGGCGGGTCCCTTCGAGGCTGTTCTGTGTGTGACGGAGCCTCAGACCCGACCTGCTGCTGGGACCTGCCCCTGCCGGGGGGGGGGGGGGTGGACGGGCTGGGGGCGGTTCTCCCTCTGCGATAGCCGGGCTCCGTCTAAACCCCCGGGAAGGGGCCCCGCGCCCAGCTCGTTCCCACCGGGGCCCTGCTCCATTTGGAGCGTTTCCCGGGCTGCCAAACCGAGGCCGGCTCCATGAGGGGGGGGCAGGGCCGGCCTTGTCCCAAGTGGGCGATACCACCCTGCCACGGGGGGAGGGGGAGAGACCCCCCCATCGGACGAGACCATTCTGAGCGGGGCGGCGCCCGGTCCGGCGCTGTGGCGTGTGCCTGTCTCCATGGGAACGTTGACGGCAGGAGCCTGAGCGGAGCGCACGGAGGAGCCCGGGCCGCGTGAAGGGGGGAGGGGAGGCTACGTCCGCCAACGGGCTGGTGGGTTCGAACCTGGGACTACGGGTGTGTGCGGGGAGAACGGGGGCTGGCTGGGCCGGGGAGGGGGGGGCTGAGGTGGGAGGCGGCTGAGCCTAGGGGGCGGGTGTGTTGGGAGGGGGTGTGTATGGTGGGGGGAGGGGTCCAGGGTGTGTGTGGTGGATGAGTGGCTGGGCCCAGGGGTGGGTGTATGGGGGGGGGGCTAGGCCCGGGGGGGGAATGTATGGTGGGGTGGGGGTGGCTGAAGCCAGGGTGTTGGGGGGGGGGTCCAGGGTGTGTGTGGGGGGGAGGCTGGGTCCAGGGTGTGTGTGGGGGGAGGGGGGTGGCTGGGTCCAGGGTGTGTGTGGGGGGGGAGGGGGGGGCTGGGTCCAGGGTGTGTGTGGGGGGGAGGGGGTGGCTGGGTCCAGGGTGTGTGTGGGGGGGGCTGGGTCCAGGGTGTGTGAGAGGGGGAGGGGGTGGCTGGGTCCAGGGTGTGTGTGGGGGGAGGGGGGTGGCTGGGTCCAGGGTGTGTGTGTGGGGGGAGGGGGGTGGCTGGGTCCAGGGTGTGTGTGTGGGGGGAGGGGGGTGGCTGGGTCCAGGGTGTGTGTGGGGGGGGAGGGGGGTGGCTGGGTCCAGGGTGTGTGTGTGGGGGAGGGGGGTGGCTGGGTCCAGGGTGTGTGTGTGGGGGAGGGGGGTGGCTGGGTCAAGGGTGTGTGGGGGGGGGAGGGGGGTGGCTGGGTCAAGGGTGTGTGTGGGGGGGAGGCGGGGGGTGGGTCCAGGGTGTATGAGAGGGGGAGGGGGGGCTGGGTCCAGGGTGTGTGAGGGGGGGGCTGGGTCCAGGGTGTGTGAGGGGGCGAGGGGGGGGGGGCTGGGTCCAGGGTGTGTGTGGTGGGGGGGGGTGAGTGACTGGGCCCGGTGTGTGTGTGTGTGTGTGTATGGAGGGGGGGGTGTCCAGGGTGTGTGTGGTGGGCTGAGATGGGAGGCGGAAGGAGGAGGCTGAGTTGGGGGTGGTGGTGAGGGGAAGGGTCCCAGATCCAGCCTGCTGGCTCCATGCTGACCAAGCTCACATTCTTGTTCTCTTCCTTGCCCTCCGATTCTAGGCTGGCAGCTGTGACTTTGAGGCCCATGTGCAGAAATGGCTGGTGACCGTGAGCAGGCTTTGGGCAGTGATACCTGCCCCATCCTCATTCCCCTGTGAGGGCAAGTTACAAAGAGCGAAGGCCCAGGGAACGGCGTGCACAGCCATAGTCCACCCCCCTCCGTCAGAAACAGTGAACACAAGCCTGTGTCAGAGCCAAGTCCTGAAGTGACACCCCCCCACACACACCCAAACCCATGATGCCAGGGTCATAGTGAAGGTGCATTTGCATGCCAGGGGTACAAGGCAAATACAGAGCCTGATCTCATAGAGCCTGAAACACATTAAACATGGTCACTGACCTTCGTTCAACTTCAGTGGCATTTCCTCAGCTACTTTACTGAAGGCTGTAGGCTGCCCACGTAACCCTAGCCTGAAAACTACTTTTGTATCAGGACCTTTGGGGATGTACAATACCAGTTTGCCTCCGCTCAGGAACCTACCACAGTGGTCGAGAGTAGGATCAATGGATAAATCAAGCCATCTTCAACATGACATCCCGAATAACCAGGGGCCTCAGCCTGACTCTCCATCCCAGTCTGTTGAAGTCTGGAACAAAGACCCACATAAACTAGTCATGGACTTGGAGAGAAGCCTGAAGTTCCTGCAGCAGCAGCATGCTGAGACCCTAATGAAGCTTCATGAGGAAATTGAGTATCTCAGAAGGGAAAACAAAGGTGAGGGTGTATGATGTTATATAGATTCTGAAAGCACTAGATGAGAGATTGGCGAGTTGTCACTGCAAGTCAGGAAATCTTTGATCTCTTTTCCCTCAAACATGCTAAATTGTGAATTAATTACAATTAATGTAGGTTTTTGTTTCTGCAAAACTTTGCTTTTATATCCACACATTCCGTCTTCCATGTCATCTCTTTAAAAAAAGTCCCTGATGCCACACACCATTCCTTGTGCTTTTCACAAGAGGTTTTGTCCTTAATTGTTAGAAAATATTTTTCAATGCTTAGCCTTAGACTATAACAGGGGATATAAGAAGGGAATTCTAATGATTTTGACTGTGAGGCTAACAAAGCCTGAAAATGCATAGGGGACTGGATAACTTGGGGAAAGGCAATAAAATTAGTCTTTCACACCTAATAGGCCACCACTTCAGCTTACTGGGGGATGGATATATAGGAGTACATCTGAAATGAGCTGCTGTGATCTCAAGTTTAGTTTCTACTGGACAAGTGTTCACACTACAAAAATACCATTTAAATTAGCATGCTTGTCATCCTTGAGAGAAGCTATTGACTGAAACTTTGTAGAGAGAATGTGCCTGCTGTCTTGTAGATTGTTTCTTCAGATCGGGGTTGGGATATATTGTCAATAAGAGATGTAGGCAAAAAGTGTCAGCATGACAGAAGGGTTAATTTTGAGCACATCTGGTTTACAAGAAATACAACCATGAGAAAACTGACAAAACAGTTCAAAGCTTGTTGTACCTGGACAACAAAAAATTACTTTACGTTCATGGTAATGTTGGTAAATTCTTTAGAGATCAAAGCAGTTAGATCAGGAGTAGGCAAACTATGGGCTGCATCCGGCCCGCCAACCGTTTTAATCCAGCCCTTGAGCTCCCACTGGGGAGCGGCATCTGGGGCTTTCTCCACTCCGGCGGCTCCTGGAAGCAGCAGCATGTCCCCACTTCAGCTCCTATGCATAGAGCCAGCGGGGGCCTCTGCTCTGCACACTGTCCCTACCCCAAGCGCTGCCCCTGCAGCTCCTGGCCAATGGGAGCTCCAGAGGTGGTGTCTTTGGATGGGACGGGGGCAGCACAGAGCTTCCTGGCCACGCCTTCATGTAAGAACAAGAGGGGGACATGCGGCTGCTTCTGGGAGCTGCTTGAGGTAAGCACCACCTGGAGCCTGTACCCCTGCGCCACCCCCCTGCATCCCAACCCTCTGCCCTGATCTCCTCCCACCCTCTGAACCTCTTGGTCTCAGCCCAGAGCACACTCCTGCACCCCAAACCCATCATCCACAGCCCCAACTGGAGCCCTCACCCTGTGCCCCAATCCCCTGCCCTAGCCCTGATCCCCGTCCCAGCCAGGAGCACATTCCTACACCCCAAACCGCTCAGCTCCACCCCAGAGCCTGCATCCTCAGCCAGAGCCCGTGCTCCCCCCCCATAAACACCCCCTCCCACACCCTGAACTCATTTCTGGCTTCACCCCAGAGCCCTCACCCCCTCACCCCAATTTCATGAACTTTCATGGCCTGCTGTACAATTTCTATACCCAGATGTGGCCCTTGGGCCAAAAAGTTTGTCCACCCCTGAAGTAGATGTTTGGGCTAGTAATAAACCATTGTTCATAGTGCAAAATACACAAACTAGTTTCTTTCAGTGTGACTGGAGTTATGCTATACTTCTGAGTTCATACTTGCCTTAAAACTAATTTGTCGTCTTTAGCTCGACTTTCACTCTCTCCACCTTCCCAATATTATTTAAATCATTTCCACTCTTAGGTTTCGCATTACAGTTACTTCCTCACTTTGAGCCCATACATTTATTGCAAATTTTTAATGAACAAATTTTCAGTCTGTCAGCAATGTTGAAAGCTGATGAGTGACATTCACTAGGGACAAGCTTAGCTTTACTCTATAATGGGAAAAGGGAAGTTAAGGGGATATGGAGAGAGCTCAAACGCAATTGTGTTCTCATTTACTTACAGAGCTTCATTATAAACTCATAATGAATCAGCAGCTGGAGGTAAAAGGTAGGTTATGCTTTTTACTGTTCTAGAAATAGAATGATCTAGTAAGTGTCTTAGCCCCTGGATGTCCCTTTGTCTCCCCTCATTAATTTTATTAGTAGTAATAGACATTTTGCCTTGGTGCTTTGTCCGTTGCCCAGTCCTGAGAGAGAATCTTGGAAGTGTCACCTCTCTTCTGCAATGCAGAAATGTTCTAGCTCTGGTGACTGAAGAATGCAAACAGTGAACACAATCTTGTTCCTTTCATGTCAGAATTCAGTTTTCATGGGCTTGTAAGGGAAAATGGAATAGCTAAGTGTGGCCTGGGTTTCATTATTCTGATTGAGATGTCTACCCTAAGCCAACACATAGGTTGGCATGATTGACAGGTTACAATCTGAGTGGGTTAGGTCAACTAGAAAGCATATTGGCGATGCTGTGAGAATCTTAGACAGTACTTCCCTGCACTATAATGCTCTTCCCTGCACATTATTCTATAGGTAAGGCCCTATGGACCCATCTATACTAGAAACTTTTGCCAGTATAGCAAGAAGAGTTGAATGTGATTTTTTTTGTGAGGGGGTGGGGGAGGTTAGGAGGTGGCAACACCTTTATACAACAGCCCTGCTGTAGATGCAGTGATATTGGCAAACATTTTTTAGCAGTATAATTTATTTTGCTCGCCCAGTATTTATAAGCCAAACTAGCTAAAGCGCTGTGTGGCTGGTAGAAGTTGCATCTATACCAGGAGAGTTTGGACATTAGTACTACATTGGCAAAGCTTTCACAAGTACAAGCATTCATTGAATCTATCTCATAATAGTTTTTTCCCTTAAAGCTTTGGCTTCTAGAATGGTAAGGGCATGATAACGTTGGTTTCATAAAAAAATGTTCTAATCTTCAAAGCTCTAGAGCACAGCTTGTAAACAGGATCTCTACAGGTTCAAAAACCAGAAGGGAAATAAAAAGAAGCCCCAATTTATTATTTTGCGATGTGTTAGGGCTTGACTTACAACTTTAGAATGTTTGGGGGCTGGCAATACTGAATCTTTCACAGATTGGGCAAATCTATATGCAATCCATTAACTTTATTGATATGCAAGGTAGAAGTTCAGATCCTTGTGGATAATTAAATATTTATTACTTTTATGCATCCATCATGCCAGACAGCTGAAGGGATATGTATCGCCACAATCTATCATAAGAAAAGCCTCACCAGAGATGCATAATCAAATGCTCAACCTAAAATACACTATGCACTTGCGCTATGCTCACTCTGGCAGGTTGCTAGAGGAAGCAAGTTCTGCAGTTAGGAACCCTGCCCATAAAAATACCCTGCCACATGTCCTCAACACTGCATCTCTAGGATGTCAACGAAAGTTTATCTCAGTTACTGTGGTGGCTTGGAGGGAAAGACGCACTTGTGGAAATAGCTGGGTTTCAACACATGTTGCACTTATAGATTATTATTTATTTGGTGTATGCAATCTGGTCAAGCCACAGCATTCTTATCAACAATGTTCAAGGCACAAAGACCTCCAGGAAGTGATGTCATTTTGCAGTCCTCAACAGTGTGTCTCATCGTTTCTGGCTGCCCACCGTGACATAGTGAACTCTCTAAAATGCCATCGAAATTCTGCTGCAGCACAAATTCCATGTCTGGTACGAAACCGGGTGAGATGGCTTCATTGCCTTTGTGGTAAATCAAACCCAGACTTGATGTTGAGTGGGGTCTGAGACATGATAATTATTTGTCACTTTCTCTGTGGATTATGAAACTCACCACATATTCTCTACTGTAAATCCTTCACCCAGTAAACATATCCACAGCGGGTGCAATGAGGGAAGACAACCATGGGGTGAATTAAACAAGACTTTAGTTAATGGTAGATATGGTATATCTCACAATTTCATTATGTGCTTTGCTACATTTTCCTCTCTGTGAAAACTAGGTGAAACAATATTGCAGAGAACCAGTAACCTGAAATAATATGCATAGTAGAATTAAGTTATATATTGATCATTTTCACGTGAGACAAGTGAGCCTGTATTGGAGTGCACTACTCCGCTGCTATGCATCTCTTGTTGTTCCAGCCAATTTTCCAAGCAGGTTGATGTGCATGTTGACCTTAGTCGCTCTCTTTGTAAGATGATCCTGATATATGAGAGTTCCATCTAACATGACACCTAGATAAATCAGCTGTGAATTATGCTTTATTTGCTGGCCAGTGTGAACTACACTAGAACACGGGGTTTGGGATCCATGCACGGTACTGCGTTAACTCGGGGACCATGTTACCATGGATCCCAATTAAGGTAATTAAATTTGGGATCCATGGCCATGACATGGGTTATAGCGAGGGTCCAGTGTATATTCAGCTGTCTGCCCACTTGTGTATGATGCAAGTAGAAGAAACTTAACACAGTCTTACTCCCACTTGGTATCAGATGCCACTGATCACAATAGTCAGCCAGAGCTGTATTCAAAACACTTTCAAGTATGTCAAAGAAGCGTGATAATTCCAAGGCGTATGTCATCTGCATAAACAAACTTGGGAGATCCAGTGTCCAGTAGGTCATTCTAATACAAGTTGAATAACGTTGGAGATAATACTGATCCTTGCGGGAGGCCATTCTTCTGGTACCTCCAAGTACCTGTTCTATCACCAATATGCACATGGAAATGGTGATTTCTCAAAAGCAGAGCCATTGCACATACAAGCCAACCTGGCAGAGTGCCGGCACTTGATCACATATATTACTAACACAGCTAAAGCCAGCTAGCTCTAGGATCTCTCACTTTCTGCCTTAGCCAAAGCTTCCAAGGTATGCCTAAGTAGTAGATGGAAGTTGTCCAGATGAAAGGGGACAAACGACATGGCTGATCATAGTGAGCTTTAGTAAAGAAAGTCTGCAGACTCGAAATTAACTGCAGATAACTGTATGAGCCTCCACTGCTACCTAGGTAAACAAGCAGTCACTAGCACCTTGCAATAGCTAACGACTGACCAAGGGTGGACAAACTACACCAATACGCAGCAGTCTTCAGTGTTCAGTTGGTTAATCTTGCCCCTGAGCATCCCTCCCTTTTACAGATCAACCTTCAGTGATTTTATCCAGGCCTTTGTGCTCATATTGTGTTCCATGACGAGTGCAGAAAACACTCCCACAGGTTAAACCAAGCAGCTGTTCTAGTGCCATGGAAAACAGTTACATAGCAATCCTGCATGTAGAGCAGACTTTAAATAGTTTACCTGTTTCCTATTCTAAACGAGGATAATATAGCCTCTTTGCTGGTCAGTTCTATGATAATGCCCAATTCATCACTTCTTCTTCTTTGCAGGTGATAATTTAGCTCCCACCTTGTCTGGGAGGCTCCTTTCAAGGCAAGGTTCACCAGGTAAGATAGCTTAAAACTGCAAGATTTAATTTTAGGGGTAGCAGGACTAGTAACTGGATATAGTAGAGAAGGAGGGGAAGATAAATTATTAAATGAAAATATCTAGGCCTAGATATAGAAACAGGCAACAATGTAAAAGTCTTTATCCCTCTAAGATTTGTTTTAAATCTCTCTCCTTAAGGCTCTTGATGATCAGGAGTCCTCGTATACTTGTTTTTCACTTATTTGGATCAGGTGTGCTTGCACACACATTTCTAATCCCTTTACATTATGCTGAGAAATTGGGGAGAGCAAAGCCTAAATTTGGGCTGCTTACTCATTAGTGCTAACAGTAAAATAGGATTTCTTGACACTAAGTGTTAAAGGATTAAAATAAGCTAAACTACGATGAAACTGTTCAAAATAAAGCTGTAAGAAAGCATGGAATACCCTCAACTGCTGTGGCGGTGAGGGTAATTCAAGCTTGTATCTGTAAGCGGTTAGGTCTCTGGCCTGTGATACGTGTACACACATCCCCTCCTTCCCTCTCCCCTTCATATTTTGTCTAACAGTTGCTGCAGCTTCTAAGTATTCACTAACAAACAGGCAGCAGATGGACCAGCCCAAAAAGCAAAAACTGATTATAGAAGAACAGGTGGTCAATGTGGTGCAAGGGGAACCAGAGCCTCCCTGTCCAAAGGAGGAGAAGCCCCAAGAGGAGGTTCTTTCTAGGTATGAGCAAGCCATCCGCCTACAGCAATTGTAGGCAGCTCAGTTGAGGTTTCTGGGTGGTACGTTTGTGTTCTTTTGAGTCTTTGACCGGGGGACCCTACTGGTGGTGCACCTTTCATATCTTAGAAATCTAAGTCATGTCAAATACAAATGTAGGGGGTTAAGAATAAATTATAGTGAGCAACTGACTCTAGCAGTGGTACTTAGGAAGCTCTTTGTGAATAGCCTTCAACTGAGTTGTCATGGTGTATCGTAGTGAGCATAGACAGAAGTACTAATTAATTCAGAGGAAAAACTCAGGCACAGAAAGTAGTTTAGCTACAGCGAAGGATGTGGTTGTGTAGAGTTAAGACTCCTGGACCTATGTTTCCTTCCTTTCCCACTTGTGAAATAAGTATAATACCTACCTGTACCACCTCACTCTTGAGTCTTAATCAACGTGACAAATGTTTTGTCAAGGTAAATGCAATAAATATTTAGACATTTAATCCATTTCCCTTGTGATTCTTTTATTTGTGATCAATTTTCTAGAGAGGACAGAGAAGGACAGAGGACAGAGACATCTCCAGTACTTTCACTGCCAAGCCAGATTAAATCTGGGCATGCTCAGGTACCACCAGCCTCCTCTAACCCTTTCTTGGTGAATGTCCTCCCCTCCCACATCCGGAAACCACCTACACTGGAAGAGTGTGAGATAGTCATTCACCAGCTATGGAACATCAACCACATGCAGGCACAAGAGGTGAGGCTGTTGATCCTTGCTCAGTCTACTTTATTCACAGCTTTTAAGATACAGGAAGTTTGTGGTGATGAAATAGGAAACAGATTTTCAGAGGCAAGCAGAAAGGTTATTTTCTCTTCTCTGTCCTTCAGCTGATGTATTTGAAATCTTATCTGGAGAACATCCACAAGACCAAAAGGATTCCTGAAGACTATCTGCTAGCCAGTCAGATTGGGTAAGCTGTTCTGAGTTGTGGTTCAAGGCTACGGTATTAGGCAGATTCTAGCTGAATTTGCTAGTTCCCTTTCTGCTTTGTATTGCAGTGAATTTGCAGAATAGAGGCCATATGCAAGGTGCCTAGATAGAAGCCATTAGCGAGCTTGGACTTTGTAGGGCTTCCTTCCTTAAATCACAAGGGAAAGTTATTTTATAGACACCTCTACCAGTCTCAAACTTTCCAGAAGTTGAGAGGATTTAAATGATATATGCCTTAATGATATAATGATATATCTTACCTACAAGGGACCAAATCCTATATTATAACAAGACTACTGCACACAGCTTTTAACAGCACTAACCTAACTAGAGCTAAGTGTCCATAAACTTAGGGTGCAGGAAGACAGGGTTGTCAGTTTATTCTTTCAGAGCATTTACATTCATTTAAGCTATCGGCCTAGAAGGAGTTGAGACACATGATTAACAGAATCTACTCAATCCAACTGAGTCAGAACCTTCCACATATGGGCACTTCTGAAAGATTCAGAAGGACTATATAGTTTGAATGAAGGCTTCTGTTTATTTTAAGGAATGTGATTTTATTTATATTGTGGTACTGTTTACAGATCCATTTGGGTTTAGTGCTATATTGTAGTAGGTGGCTTATAAATACATTGTAAGCTCTTCAGGGAAAGAACTGTTGCTGTCTAGACAATGAACAAGAGATTACAAGGGCAACAACAAAATCATGGGTTACACACATTTCCCTTACCTTTTACCCACTTCCCGTACTATTGTCACAACAGTTCTCCAGTTAGGATCTAGAAGGATAGTAGGTCTGTTAGAATAGCATTTGGAGTAGCCAACTAACAAGGGATGCAGATCCTGAAGTACCAAAAAGTCATCTAGCCTGATCTGAATATCAGAGGCCATTAAACTTCACCATGTTACCCCTATATTGAATCCAATAACTTGTTTAACTAAAACATGTCTTCCAGAAAGGTCAACACATGGAGAATCCACCATTTCCCTTGGCAGTTGGTTCCAAAGGTTAATCATCCTCAGTTACAAAATTTGTCTGACTTCAGCTTCCAGCCCTTGGTTCTTGTTATGCCTTTCTCTGCTAAATTAGAGCCCTTTAGTATCTGGTATTTATTGTGTGTGAAGGAATTTATACACTGTAATCAAGTCACTTCCGTCTTTTTGAGACGCTAAACAGTAAACTTTAAAAATCTCGCATTTTCTCCAGCTCTCTAATCATTTGTGTGGCTCCTCCCTGCACTCCCTCCAATTTCATGGACACCAGAACTATACATACAATGCCAGTATGTCTCATCAATGCCCTCTACAGAGGAGTCCTACTTACTATTCCCCCCTTTATACATCCAAAGATCTTCCACAGCATTGCACTGGACCCCATGTTGAACTGCATAACCCCTGAATCTTTTCAGAGTAATTGAATTCTAGGATACAATCCCCCTAGGTATGGCTTAAATTCTTTGTTCCTAGATGTAGAACCATGCATTTGGCTGTGTTAAGCTGCATTTTGATTGAATGGGCCCAGCTTATCACATGAGCTAGATCACTCTGTATGACTGCCCAGATGCTGTGGTGCAGCTTCTCCGGTTCTCTAGGTTCAACATTCACATACAGCAAGATTTATGACGTTGTTTTCAAATCCAGGTTACACAGGGCCAGCACAATCAATCAGTGCTCTGCTACTATGCTACAGAGTGAAGTAGCCAAAGTATCATATCTGCAAATATTTTTTATTTAGGAATCAAGAAGTTTCACGATTACCCAAAATGCTAAAAGGTGCATCTAAGAAATGGTAAGTACTACTTCTTTCTTTAGAGACTGACACTTCATGAAAAAGCCATGCTAGTTACACCTGTAATGTAATCAGCTGTTGAGTCAAGCATGTGATGCCTTTAGCAATTAAGTATTACATCATAAAGTTAAAAACAACCCTATTAGTTTCCCCCGCATTTTTCACCTTCAACTTTATCTTCAGCCACAAGACTCTCCCCACTTCTTAGTCACGATTGCCTAAAGATCAATCCATATGCCCTGCTCAGGAGATAGCTGCAGTGATCTCTTCTGAAATCTATCTGGCTTATTTTCAGTGCCCTACTATAGCCACAGAGGAAGCTGCACAAAGTGTTTTAATTGCTAATTCTTAGCGGGTTGCTTTTGCACGTCCACAATACCAGCCCCCTTTTCACAGAGGACTCAGTAATAGGGATTGTATTGCCGCCTGTGGCTTCTCTGTCAAACATCTGAGGCTGATGCAAGTCCTAAGAGCCACTCACTTTTCTCCAAGGATCACAGAGCTCCATGACATCCTATATGTACGCTAAGTCAGAGGTAACAAAAACCTCTCTCAAGGAGGCAGGACATTAGTGTGGTTCCACTGTGAAAAATAGCAAGTCATCATCTTTACTCAGACCTTCCTTTTGTATTTTCAGAGTCAAGTTTGCTAATAACATTTTACTGCCATTAGCTGTGTTGGCTCTGCAGTACTGAAGGAAGAATAGATGAAGATTTTCTGGCTCCCACCTCAGAATTATTTGCTAAAATATGAGATTACACACATGTAACTTCCATTGCCACTGAGGAATCAGTCACACAGCAATTTGAATTTTAGATTGCAGTGGGGTTTAAAAGCAGTACTCTTTTGTGAGGACTGCATAAAAGGGAAATTGGAAAGCAGTACTCTGATCTTACCCAGTCATTTGAGCAAGACAAGACAAATCATTGGGTTAGACTAGGATTATTGCCATCTTCAAGGTACCCAGAAACAAGTATGCAATAAGTCATACATGCTCTTAAGACGACAAAAGCTCTCCCCAGGACTCATCCTGTGCATGTGCTTTCTACAGTCCAAGACGCTGTCAAGATCACAGAGCCAATTAAAGGTCCCCACCTATGAGATAATAGGATAGATTCTAAACTCTCCACCCTTAATTCACCTTTTCATGCAGATGCTGCAAGCACAACACAAACACTATTTAAAAAACACAGGTGACAGATCCAGCTATATCCCTTTAGAAGCTGAAGTGTTTATTAAGGTTTTTCTGCAAGTTAAATCTGCAGGATCTCTTCTTTCATGAAATGGGGAACTTTTTTGTTGGTACTGAAAAAAATCAGGTCCCTCCTTTAGCTGCTTATTAGATCCCTGAAGACAGGACTAGTCTCTCCTATAATACGTGATGTCAGCTAGTTAAAGCAAAGGAAGAAACCCAGCTTCATGCACTCAGTGTTACAGTAAACAGAATCCTGAACTTGGACTTTGGCAGGTAAGGAGCCACTCCCACTAAAAATAACCTCTCTCCCTTAGTGCTTTTCATCTGTTGAGCTCAGAGCGTCTTACAAAGGTCATTATTAAAACCTTCATTTTACAGATGGGAGAATGTCTATCTGAAGGTCTTATCAAAAAAGCTGCTATGCCTCCTAATAGCGACAGGGATACTCATTAGCAGAAGGGCCCCCCCCACACTCCCATCCCATGAAACCATACTAAAAGACATCTCTCTTCCTCAGTTTACTAGAAAAAAAATTTGTTAAGCACTGTGAAGGCTAGGGAGAGTTCTTACTACAGAAATGTAAATCAGTGGGACAGAGCACTGCAGAGGTTAGTCCATCCTTCATGTAGAATCACTGGGGTGACTAATGTGCAGGGTGACCCTAATCCAGTAGACCTTGGTAAAGAGAAAGTGATTTAAAATCATTGCATTGCCAATCATTCCTCTCCAACTCTTCTCTCCAGTTTGATTATAACTCCACTGCCAGCTGCTGAAAGGGCAGTTCTGCCAGCACTGAAGCAAACGCTGGGAAACAGTTTTGCTGAGAGACAGAAGAGAACTCAAGCTATTCAAAGAAGCCGTCTTCGTCGGACTGTGCTTTAGTCTGGTTGTTCGGCAACTGCATTCCAGATCTCTTCTCCTTAAAAGTGTTCCAGTAGCTACAGCACTCCCAGTATATGTTTGAGTTTACAGTGTAGTTTCAACATGGATTGGTTTGCTGCTATTATCTCTCCAAGTAAAAATTAATTATGAAATCAGCGAGTCTTCTATTCAGGAACAAAGAGCTTATGCTTCTGTTGTTGCAGCTTTGCCTCATTCCGTCAATGGTTTCTGTGGGTACCACTCCCTTATTCCTTCAGGATGTATATTTTGTGAGTTAACTTAATGATGAAGGCCTGTAAGAAATTACTGTTGAGGAAATTGGATGTTTATCACTTTTAAGCATGTAAATGCAGCATCCCACAAACTTCTTTAGTTTGGCAGAGATTATTTAAAAGCAGCATACATTTATTTTTGTGCAGGTATGGACTGCACATTTTTACTGATAACACTAGATCACTGCTAATCCATCAGTGGAAAGGCTGGAAGCCACATACTACATCGTGTTACCTGGCAGGACAAGATTTCACAGCCCTGCACAGCTGTTAGATGAGAACTGAGCTGAATTTACAGTAATCTTATCAAAAAAATGTCTTGATCAGCACCAAAGGGGCTGTTGAAACTATGCTGGGAGTTAGATATTACTCTGTTCTAGGCTGCACACTTTACTCCGAATCTATAACATTCCATTGTTTCATCTTTGGTATGGGCTAGTTTCCATTCAACTCATGGCAACACAGTGGGTTGACTGCTCTGAAAACGAATGTTGTATGTACAGCAAGTATGCAAGACTCCCGATACCAGGCTGACAGTATGCATCACAACCTTATCCCCAAGGGAGCAGACCTACGATTGTCAACAACAGAGTGATAGGGTCCTTAAAAATATCTGAAAATGAGTGTTCATTCAATTCTTGTCTTCTCACCTTACTGCAACAGGGAAACAAACTGAGATGCTGGTGTTTGATATGAACATCTGACCACTAACCCATTTTACAAAAGCACCAGGACACCCATTTAATGGTATTAAGTTAGTAATGACCTGGGCTACATCTAAATTAAAAATCTTTCCCCTCTGTATAACATTTCCCTTAGCAATCTTTTGAACCTCTCCTCCAGTTGATGATGAACATGGGACAACTAATGTGGTGCCATATGTGATTTTTTCCTCCCTCACTTCTGGGTGCAGAGATTTCCGCTCCTGATAGGACATATGAAACAAGCACCAGCCTTTGGTCACTGCAGAGCTGTGCCCCAAGGACTAACATTGGAATGATAGTAGGTTAGTTTCAAACACAGGAATAATAATAAATTTATTACGATAAAACAAACAGATAATGCATTAGTTCATGTACAAAATATTGATACCACTCGGCTGCCTCAATCAGTGCTTACTAAGTACCCACATTTTAAAACATCCTAAAACTGATGACACCACACAGATTTACAGAGGTCACAGCAATTTTTTGACACCACTGTAAGAGTCCAGCTACTTGTCAGGGACTGTTGCACAATACTGGGGGATGGAGCAGGGTGTGATGCAAATACTTGAGACTTTGAAATTCCCTTACACCCAGGTATTAAGAGTGAATGAACTACAAAGATCAGACAAATTGAAATGTAACCACATTGTGTATGGAACCAGTTACTTACAGCAAGTGGCTTCATTTGCATTGCCTCACAACACAGCAGCTGCTATCAGTCTTGTGATCCGGATTGAGATGACCAGTAATACTTTTACAGTTGGGTGTCCCTCAGTGCCCAAGGCACATAAGGCCAATTGTCAGTCTTAGACCTGAGCTGTGTTCAGTTTAAAAAAAAAACAAAAAACAGATGCGAGTGGGATATGCAAACACTCCCCATGAGTTGCATCACTCCCCAGGGAAGCCAACAACCAAGAGAAATGCCAGGTAAGATGCAATTCCCCAGGTAAATATAAATGCAGCTAAGTAGTTGCAGCCTGCTGGATTCATTTACAGTGCTGCTATGATTCAATCAATTGATTTTCCCTGCACACACACTCGGAGCTACAGAGAAATCAGTCAGCATGCACACTGAATACCCCTCCTTCAGATCACCCGACTTCTAAGAGTGAGAAATGCATGGTCCGTGCTAACCAAAAACCGTTTATACAAAGTAGTGTTTAAAATAAGCTATAAAAATTTCCTATGGTTGGTTTTCCTCCTAAACATAATTATTCAGATTAAACTGACACATTAGGGATGCCCTAAAAAGGCCCCGATTTCTCCCCTTTCTCCAAATTAAATTACCAGACTCCTGCAACCATAGGGAAGTTTGTGAGCACATTCTAGCTGCAGCTAATTTATTCTTGGGGCAATATCAAGTCACACAACATACAGAGTGTGAGGAATACTGGCATCAGGCAAAGTCTGAAGCAAATTAGGACATTCTCCCCTCTCCTTTCTATACCATTCAGACTCCCTGATGGAAGTCTACAAATAATTTCTTCTCTAAGAAGACAATAAAAGCCCCTCCTAATACATCAGTCTCAAGAACCATATATACATGTTCTGTATATGTGAAAATGCTGGCAAAGTCCACAAAAGGCAGAAGATAAAAGCATGAAATCTAAATCTAACACCAGGTTCCCTATTGAACCTGGCACCTAGAAACAAAACAGTATAAGGCTTTTTCTTCTGAAGTTCCCTCCCAAAATGCCCGTGATTCTTCCAGTGGCCATGGGAGAGGCCAGCTGTCGAGACCCAATTTCTTTGCTTCATGATTTCACAATGGGAGGAAGTTATGCAGCAGAGAGGCAGGCTTGACGGATACTTTGTGCCCAGGTGTTTAAGAGTGCTGTGACTGAATGCTTGTCTGGAAGTTGCAGCAATTTTGATGTCATGTACTGATACACTGACTGCAAGAAGGGATTGGCTGCTGGAAAAGAAAAAGGAGACATCCCAGATAAACACAGTTGCACAACAATGGACTATCACTTATTTATCACCCACTTTTTAAAGGGATGCCACCCTACTGTCCCCATACCGTATTGTCGAGAGTTGTCTATCCACAGAGGGCTCTGATCTGGATAGTCAGCTGGAACACTGAGCTGTAGTGGCGGGACATTTGGAAGGTTCTTGTCATCTAGAATTCAAACACGTTTACTTTAACAAAAGATATTTTCCCTCAGGACATCAAAGTATGTCTGTGTGGCATTTTCCCTATGTCTATACATTACACACTGGAATGGACGGGGTGGGACTAGATCTAATCTTTGAAAGGAAGCAAGGCTATGAGGTTTCATTTCTGAAAAGCTCACTTTAAAAATGGCCTCTGCTTGCTGGAAGCACAACCTGGAACTCCCAGCTCCACAACACACCCCACACATCTCACCACTCTCTGTCTTTCATGAGATGTACTTCATTTGAGTTTGGATTCCTAAATACGAGATGTCTAGGCACTGTTCGTACTACACGTGCAAGCCAGGAGCAAAGCATTCCCATGTTTTGTCTGGCACACACTAAAATAAACCCACTTTACTTTTTTCTGTCCAAGGGCAAAACAAGTTCACATGAAGGTGTATACTCCAGTCTTTATACTCCAGTCTTTATACTCCAGTCTTTCTTGGTTGAGAGAGAAGGGCAAAGACTTACACTTCCTGACTACACTAGGCATTAAACCATTTTCTAACACCAGCAGAGCTTGAGCCAACGGTGAGGAATCAGCAGCAAACTGCACCCATCAGTGCAAGAAGCAGGATTTCTTATCTGTGGAGCGGAAATCGAACGAGATCCAGTTGTACAATTAACTACCGTACTGTTTCACTCTTGGGATTCTCCCACAGTGGCAACAACTACCTACAAGTCCAATTTATTTCTCACACCCCAAATACCAAGTTTCTTAAAATACAAGGCGAGAGAAATGTAGATATGTTTATAAATAGACCACTTCATACTATCAGGAATTCAGATTACCTGGAGACTTTGCTTGGATCCCAATTTAAGGAACCAATTAAATGTACACATGGAGCAACAAAAACTGCTAACATTTCAGTTAAAAAAAGCAGCATTTTATTCAGGGACTAGCCTAAAATACCGTCCAGCCTAAAATACTGCCTTCTTTTAGTGTCAACACCATGATACTGGGGATGGGGGGTGCAGAAAAATACACAGAATAGTTTAGCTTTAGAAAGATCATTTCTCCACTTTCTAAAAAAGCTGTAAGTGGATTAAATATCTAGCTACTTGATCTGCAGTACAGCCTGAGGCTGCTCCTGAACCTAGCTCTGCAGGATAGCACACCACGCATTGCCACAACTCTGGCGAGCTAAAGAAAAAAACATGATTAAAGGAAAAAATTCAATTCCTCTTGAAAACCATCTTCATTTCTTCTTAGCTTACCTAGCTTGCATATGAGGTGGACTGTGCCATTATTACTGCAATGGGAGGGATCCAGATTCACCAGGAATTTAGGATTTAATCTTGCGACTTCCCCTTGTAATACATTTGGTATGGTCTGTCTTTCATCCTCTTCATATTTACGCTTTCGAGGGGAAGCCATCTGGGCCCTGCGTAAAATACATCCACAAAAGAACTCAGTCTCAGAGTATGTTATGCCAAGTCAACATTTTTCAAACTAAGTTGATTTCTCAACTTTACAGATGACAAGGACGCACGCACACATCCATCACCCCAGCCCATCCTTCCAACATTTCAACCAAATGATTAATTTCTCTTAAGTACACAGACAGGGCAATGATACATACGTGATTGGAGGGCCATGTATTGCAGTCATAGCTGGCACAAAGGTACGGTAGAGGGAATGGTTGAAGACTGGTGAACGAATGTTTGCCAAGACAGCATCCAAAAGTGGCTGGCACAAGTACTGCTGTTTGGTAGGGGGCACTGGTGGAGGTGGTGGCGTGGGCTAAAGCACAAAGAAGCACATCTTATTTTATGTGCTATCAGTCATAAATAGTCCATACAATACACCTTGATATACTATTGCTTATGCAAACTTTCACTACAGTATTTCTAATACATTTAAGAATCCCTTGTATTCCTCTAAGTTCTGTTTTGTGCTACTCTAGAAACACTTCTTGAGTATCCTTGCATATACTAGCAGTAAAGTAAATCAACTATCTGTGAATTGGAAATGGATTGGTTCAACTGCATTAAACATGGGTACACTCATTCAGAATTAAACTTTGAAAGTGAATTAAACTAAATGAAATCCAGACCACTTTAACTCTGAATGAGAATGTCCATACAAGGGTTTAATACAGTTTAACGAATCTATTTTGCATTCACACCTTTAAGTAATTGAGATAAATTTTCCTGACCGTCCCCATGTAGACAAGCCCATAGTAAACAAAATCGACACTGTCAGTATCTTTCATGTAGAAATCCTGCCTTGGGGGGGGGCGCTGAAGATACGCAACAAGCTGGAGGTACGGAGTTGATGGGGGTGTCGCTGGCGATCGATTTCTTGCGTTTTAATGAGATGTGAGAAATCAGTTGCTAAAAAGATTGATCGCTACCTGCCGATCTGGCGGGTAGTGAAAACCTACCCTTGGTGACATCCGCTAAAGACAAGAACAAGGACCATTCCTAGGTGCTTGTACCAGCCATGAACATCTGAAAGTTCAGTGAGCAGAATAATTTTTAAGAGGTGTGCACAAGGACACTCCTGCTGAATGCCCCAGTGTTTAACCAGTTTTCTGTTTATTTGCTCAGTACAGCACTGTGGACACTCAGAGATGGGAAATTCTGCCAAACCGGTGCCCTCTGTGGAATTCACTGCCAGCCTAACTCTCCAGTAAAACAAAAAGTAAACCCCCATTGCTTACCACAGCCATGTCATTCTTGAGCTTCTCCAAGGCAATTTCACATTTCTGTAGAGTCTTCAGAGGGCATCTGAAAAGGAAGAGAAACGAGTTGGCACAATTTGCTCTGCTGTCCAAGATGAGGATGTTGCGATATCTGAGCCTCCCATCCAAATTATTTCAGTGCTGATATGCTCGGGTGCTGTTCTATAGCTCTGCCTCAAGAAACTTGAATTCTAAGTTAGATCACATGGTTCAAACCGAGCATTCTGGCAAATAAAGGTCCAATCACACAGTGCTTAGATTTTTAAATAACTTACTTGGATCCTTGAATGGCTTTGCTGAAGGGCAAATTAAGGAGGGGCATTAATGGAGAAGGAAAGAATGAATACCACAATGTTTAAGTGAAATAGAGCTGATTGTTTTCAGCAAAATAAAGTTAACCCATGTGGATTTCTCCAATCATTTCAGTTAGCTCAGACAGACTGTATTACAGCAAAGAAAACACACCTGACTAATCAGTTTACTGAATAGCTTTCTATGAAACTGTGCACAGAAGATCCCTGCTGCGTTTTAGGAGACATCACATTGTAAAAGCTTTTGGCAGGATTTTGCACAGCTTCCTAGGTAGAAGTTGCAACACGGAATTTAGAATAAATCAGCAAAAAAGGGTTTGGAAATTTAAACCTCTGTGATACAACAACATTGAGGGTCTTCAAAAATAAGGAAATTCAGATCAGAGTTAAGAACTGTCTAGATGCTACATATTGCCGCAGGATGGTAGACTAAAGTCTGGGACACCACTACTCATCTGGGACTCCATAGTAGCCTATGGAGTTTGGAAGGAAGAGAGTTCATTGTGGAGGTGCTAGCATAAGCTAAACAGAAAAGGAAGTTACCGTTTTGAAGGATCAGTCAGGATATCCAAGAGGCTCTTCATCTTACTCAGGTCCTTCTTCCTATCTGAAACCAAATGAAAAGGACTAGTGAGAAATGGACTCTCTGCAGTCATTAACACAGAAAAAGCAGGCTGGGAAAACTGAAAACATGACCCATCTAAGGAGAAAGTAGTAAAGACCTGTGATTCTCCATCTTTTTAATAAGAAAGTCTGTATCCAAAAAAGTTTAGATATAGTAAAGAAAGAGAGGTACTGAAAGAAAGGGATTTGGAGATGAAAATGTTGCCATGTTTCAGAGTTAAGTCTTTGCAACCATGAACAAGGAAAGCAATAGACATCGGCTTAGTACACCAGAACCCCTAGAAGAACAGCACACAGCTGTCTCCACCAAAGGCAGACAGGGAGAACTGTACAGTAAAATACAAAGGGCCACACCTTCATTTTTATCAATCTTATTGATCATCCTCCGAAGGGGCTCGATGTACTTAGACAGCTGTTTGAGTTTCTCCAGGTACTGCTGCTCCTCAGACTGGCTGGAGCTGGCTGGACTCATGACGGAGTTTGGATTTCCTGCACCAGGCAAAAAGGTGAAGATTATACATCCCATGTCAGAAGGGGGCAGGCAAAGCAGGACATTGGCTTATGAACTGTTGCTAGCGATTTCCAGCTGCATGAAACCCCAGAGCCAACAGACCTTTACATCCCCTTCTGGTTACCATTTTGGTTTTGTCAGAAAGTTAAGAAAGCCCTCATGTAATTCAATGACAAAAACAAAGATGAGATCAGACCATTCCAAAACTAGAATATTCTCCTTGCTGCACATGTAGTGCATATGGCAAGTCCGCTATTCACTGGCAGAACTCCGTAGAGCCAAGGGCATAACTGTCCAACCTCCGATTTCTCTGTGTATGTTTTAGTTACTAAGATGCATCACTGGATCATGTTCCGCAGTACAGTTCTTACTGATGACCACACGAGTTACCTGGAGTGTTTAAAGGACCTGGAGATGGGACACTAAAATTCTGTGGTGTTCGTGCAGCTGCTGGACTCTGGGATGGTTGAGGAGATGGACTGGGGAGGAAGCTGCTGGGAGATGGGGCTGGGCCGGAGCTGAAGAATGGAAATGAAAGTCAATTCAACGCGAATATGAAGACAAAGTGGCCTGTAAGAAGCTAGCGGAGGAAATGGTTAGTCTGAGAGGGTATGTTTTACTGAGTGCTGCTGCAGCATTATGCGAACCCCTCTGATGGTTACTGTCTTTGAGTCTATCCCACCCAGCTGCACTGGAGTGAGATTTACAAAAGTGCTTGGCATTGGCCTCACTCTGCTCCCAGTGAAGTTCATGGCAAAAAAATCTCATGGATTTCAACGGGGGCAAAGTTAGGCCAGTGCTGAGTCCACCCGCATATCACTGGACTGCCCAGAGGCCCCAATCAGAATCAGGGCTCGCTGTGCTGCTAGGTGCAGCACAAACGGGTCTCTCTCCCAAAAAGCTTACAATCTAAGCCTGACCCAGGTTTTGGTCAGTTTCAACACCACTCTTGCAAGGTAAAGATTCAGAATCCCTGCCAGAAAGGTTTGATTGCAGCATTCAATAAAGATTCCAAAGCTAACCCCACTGACTTTTGACTTAGTGGGAGAGACTCACTCTAGCAAGACTGAATTTTATTAGTAGGTAAGTCCAGAGACCTCCGAATAACTCCCCCATCAACCCAGGAACTTGATGGGGCCTTTCTCTGCAGACCAAGCAGAAGCCTTGGATTTAGGGGCCATTGCCTTCTGCTTCTGACACCCCATCCAATCCTTTAACTTCCCCCTTCCATTAAGCCACAGTAGTCAAGGGAGTCTCTGTATGTGGCTAAACTCAGAGTAGCCTCAGAGAAGGTGAATATGGGGAGGGGATAGCAATATGAGCATGACTCCTCCAGGGTCCTATGACATGACAGCCCAAGAGCTGTGCTACTGAAGGTCCTAATCCAGGGCATCATGGACTCCCCAGTAGAAAGCGCCCCAGGACAACCACCTATGACCGCTTGGTTTTAACCTCAATTCATGTTCATCACCATCTGGTGAGAGCACCTTCATCTGCCATTCTCCTCGGGTGGTCACATTTTGGCTCACCTGACATTTGAGTTTGGCTGAGAAGTTGGCTGCCCTGGTTGAGGTGACGGCTGTGGCTGAGGAGGGGGTGGCATTGGCTGGGGTGTCTGCACTTGCTGGACGGGTGAGGGAGAAGACATCATGGTAATGCTGCTCTGACTGACCTGAAATGGGAAAGAACACATTCAACAGAGAGCTGATAATGGGAACCTATCTAAAAAGGCTTTATCTATGGTGAGAAGAGCATCCTCTGGACTCTATAAAGAAACAGAAAGTGTTAGTTTCCTAAATTCCTCCATAAAGAGAGCATTGCCAGGACCTCATATTTCTTTCTTGAGATACCCAGGGGAATGTATCACACCAAGATTTAACGAACAGTTAAAACTCCCCAAAACGTGCGTTATTTTGGAGTCAGATATTGAGTTCCTCTTCAGATCAAAATAGCAGATTTATATCTCAACTATCATTTCCTTTATTATAACTACAGTAAACAAGGTCATGGAGGACTGGCTTGAAAATTTATGACAATAAAAAATACCCTTTCTTATTTTGGCTTTCAACTTATATTCTTCAAAGCCTTTTCTTATTTTTTTGGCTTCTGCATCCAAATCACTTTTCTTTGGGAGGAGAAGGAAGAAAAAGACAATGTATGGAGAGTGAAATGTAAGACTCTTGATATTTAAATTTGAAAGCCTGGGGAAGCCACAAAAGCTATCAAGTGGTTGGGATGGGGTGAGGAAAGGGGAGGTTATTGGTTTTATAGATGGGATGGGATTGCATAAACCCAAAAGATAGAAGGCCCAAGCTGGGGAGAGTCTTCTTAGAAGCCCCAACGACTTCAAATGTACAACCCTTGGCAGGAGAAATTCTGTGTAATGTTTATTCTTCAACGTGCAATCATAATGTGATGAAATTAAGGGATGCGGATTGAAATAAAACAACTTATTCCTATAATCTTGTGGTGTTAACTCAGATAAACAAAGGTGATTTGAGCTAGTCTACAAGACCGCACATCTTGATGTCACAGTATCCCACAGATTTACCACGAGTCTTCTAACAGGATCTTGATAATCAGACAACTCAATTTCTACCAAGTGGAAAGCAAAGAGCACAAAAATTCCATTCCAAACACTTCAGGTTCGCTCTAGATTTGCTCCTTTCCCTCACTAATTCAGAGCCAGCCCACTATTGTTACAGGCCATACTGAATACAGCAAACACAGGAAGCGTGGCATGATCTACTGTATGCACCCAGAGGGTCACAAGGTATTCTTGGCCTGGAATGACACCCCTTAAGGGTACAGAATGAGTTGAACTTTTACTAACTGGCTGTCCTCTCACAATCTCTACCACCTCTTATGGTGCTTACAATGAGCCATAACGTGAAGGTTGTTATAATCGTATATGTGGTGGTCCAGTGAGCTGGAGTTTAGTAAATGCCCCCCTCAGCCAGCACACCGGGCACAGCAAAATAGCAGGGAAAAGATAAATGCAAAACTGAAGGGACTGAGATTCTAGGCAAGAAAAAGTAATGAGCCCAAATGATCTAGCCAGATCAGAGGTGGGCAAACGACCCAGCCTTTGAGCTCCCGGCCCTTCCCCTGCTGGCCCCCTTCCCAAGCAGCCTCAGCTGGCCACGCTGTCAGCATTCTGGGTGGCACAGCTGGCTCATGCCGGGCAGCATGGTGGCGCAGTTGCTAGTTATGCCGCTCTGAATGGCCTGGTAAGTGGGCAGGGGGAGGGGAGGGGGTTGGATAAGGGACAGGAGATCCCAGGAGGAAGTCAGGGGACAGTTGGATGGGGCGGAGGTTGGGGAGGGAGGAGGAGTCAGGGATGGGGAACAAGGGGGCAGGGTTGCTAGATATGGGAGTCCCGGGGGGCCTGTCGGGGCGGGAGTGTGGATAGGGGTCTGGGCAGTCACGGGACTGGGGGGGGTTGGATAGGGAGTGGGGTCTTGGGGGAAGCGGTTAGGGGTGGAGGGTCCTGGGAAGGGGTGGTCAGGGAACAAGGGGGGTTGGATGGGTCAGAGGTCCTGAGGGGGGAAGTTGGAGGAGGTGGATAGGAGGCAAGACCAGGCTGCTTCGGCGGGTACAGCCTTCCCTACCCGGGCCTCCATACAGTTTTGAAACCCCGATGTGGCCCTCGGGCCAAAACGTTTGCCAACCCCTGAGCTAGATGGAAATCAAGGGCCTCTCTGAACCAACAGACATTCTAGTTCAGGAGTTCTCAAACAGGGTCAGGACCCCTCTGGGGGTCAAAAGGTTCTTACATGGGGGGTCGCGAGCTGTCAGCTTCCACCCCAAACCCTGCTTTGCTTCCAGCATTTACAATGGCGTTTAATATATTTAAAAGTGTTTTTAATTGTTGATGGGGGAGAAAGGTTTCACACTCAGAGGCCTGCTAAGTGAAAGGGGTCACCAGTACAAAAGAGAATCACTGCTCTAGTTGATCGTCCACTAAGGTAGAGCTTACGGTTCACAGAAATGAGACAACATGTTGCATTGCCACTTTCAGTAACCCCGTTCCTTTCCCGCCCACTCCCCCATGACTATAATACCTGGTTTCAAGACTCCTCTTTCCAGATGCTTTGAGGTAGCAGAGTTACCTCCCTTTTCTCCATAAGAAGCCATGAGGCTATGCTCACTGCTTTTCATGGGAGGGGAATATTTGCCAGTTTCTCTCTTCCCAGCAGCTGAAGAATGCTGCTTGGAATTAAATGGCATAATTCTGCCTCCCATGGAACTTTTGTGCCTCGAGAGCTCAAGCAAAGAAGGAAGCCATTTCCCAGAGAGATCCTCCCCGTTTTAACTCCCAGTCTGCCCCAATGCACAGGTCTTTTCTTCTTGGAAAGTAGCCCTTCAGAGCACATCACACAGTGGGAGCTGTTAAAGAGCAAAGGGGGTGCAGTGCTCCTAGCTCAAGACCACACCCTCATCTCCAACGTATGGGATTCCCTCTCTCTAAAAGATTGTATAGGCACTGTACAGTGCCCCTGCTACACAATGGCAAACTGAATCAATGCTTCTATCCCGTTTCCTTTCACAGCACCACCCAGTCCCACAAGGTATCAGCCTCCCCAGAGCACGTTCCCTCTTTTAAAACCAGCCTGTATCCCCTGCTGGAGTCAAGTGGGGAGGCTGCAGTCCAGTGCTTAGCACTCAGCATGGTTGTGGCATTTTCATATATTCCAAGGCCATCTTCTAGTCTGACCTCCTGTATAAGAAGCTCCTGCCTCCTCTTTGGCAGCAACCCCTCTGCTGAGTGTATAGTACTAGGAGATGCAGGTCAGGCCCATGCTGAGCAGTCCATCTCCACCAGTGCTTTAGTTGTAGAACTATTTCCTTTCCCAAGGCTGCTTTGGTGCTTCAGGAATCTTCTCCTACCAGAGGCCATGTTGTACAGTTGTAATCTTCTGACTCCTACACTGCACTATTCCCAGGGAGTAGGATTATATTATACAACAAAACCTCGGTTTCCAGGATGTGATCTTTACAACTGATCCAGATTAGCTCTGTGAAGTCCAGCTCAGTTGAACTTTAGGTTTTGACAGTGTGGCAAGGTGGCCCCCCGGGCACCCCAGATTCAGGTTCTCGAGCAGCTCCTCTGGCTAAGTTTGGCTCCTCGCCTGGCTAGGGAGGGCGAACTCCCTCCTGGGAAGGGGCTCCTTCCAGCTGCTCTGCCTGCTGGCAGCCTTTCTAGGTTTGACCCTCACTCTCCCTCACTTTCTTCTGCTTCCACAAACTCGCTCTTCTAACTCCTCCTGCCTCCAACCACACTCCTCAACTCCCACACCCTTCTCTGGGGAGGACTCTCTTTAAAGGGCTCTGGCAGCCTCCTTAACTGGTCTCAGCTGGCCCTGCTTCTGATTGTGGCAGCTTGCTCAGCTGGACCTAATTTAGCCTGCAGTTTTCCCTCTCACCACAGCCTTCCAGCCCTGGGTTTACCACACATCCCCCCCCCTGCTCAACACCATGGGGTTGGGATACTTGGGTCGCTGCACAGTGTACCCTTGACAGGCCGTCTGCATTTCCGTGCAGGAGGCCGGATCTATGGTGCACGCGGAAGTGGTAGGGTTGTAGCGAGAGGAACCATCTGGTGACCCTTGCGTTTTTGTCCTTATTCTGGTGCACCCACTTCAGCGGAGCATGGTCCGTGACCAGGGTAAACCGTCTTCCAAGCAGGTAGTAGCGGAGGCTTTCCACGGCCCACTTTACCGCCAGGCACTCCTTCTCTACCACGGCGTATTTCTGTTCCCTGGGTAGGAGCTTCCGACTGAGATATAGGATCGGGTGGTCTTCTCCACCTATTATCTGGGACAGCACCGCTCCTAGCCCTACTTCAGAGGCATCCGTCTGTAATAAAAACTCCTTCTCCCAATTCGGGGCTATTAGCACGGGGTCAGTGCAGAGGGCCGTCCGCAGATCCCTAAATGCCTCTTCTGCTGAATCTGACCATCTCACGATGTCCGGGCCACGGGCTCTCGTCAGGTCAGTTAGTGGGCATGCCCGGGCGGCGAAATGGGGAATAAACCGTCGATAATACCCGACCAACCCCAGGAACGCCCTGACCTGCCTCTTCCGGACTGGTCGTGGCCACTTCTGGATCGCCTCTAGCTTGTTGAGCTGGGGTCGTACCAGTCCTCTCCCCACTATGTACCCGAGGTATTTGGTTTCTGCTAGTCCGATTGCGCACTTGGCAGGATTCGCAGTCAAGCCGGCCTTCCTCAGGGTGTCTAGCACTGCCTCCACCTTCCCCAAGTGTGTCTCCCAGTCGGGGCTATGGATAATTACATCATCTAAGTAAGCGGCTGCGTACTTACGATGCGGCCGCAGCAGTTTGTCCATCAGCCTCTGGAAGGTGGCGGGGGCCCCGTGCAACCCAAAGGGGAGGACCGTGTACTGGAACAATCCCTCTGGAGTGGCGAAGGCCGTCTTCTCCTTATCCGCCGGGGCCAGGGGGATTTGCCAGTAGCCTTTGGTTAGGTCCAGGGTGGAAAGGAACCGCGCTGTTCCTAGTCTGTCAATCAGCTCATCTACTCGGGGTAACGGATAGGCATCGAACTGGGAGACGTCGTTTAGCCTCCGGAAGTCGTTGCAGAATCGTACACTGCCATCTGGCTTGGGTACCAAGACCACGGGACTGGACCACTGGCTATGGGACTCCTCTATGACCCCTAATCTTAACATTTTCCGGACTTCTGCCCCAATCACTTCCCTCTTGGCCTCAGGGATCCGGTATGGCTTGACATATACCTTTACCCCCGGCTCCGTGTGGATGTGGTGGCATACTTCCCTGGTTCGGCCTGGTGTCTCTGAGAACACGTCCGGGTGGCGTTCGATCATGCGGATTGCTTCTTCTCTTTGGTTTGGGGTCAGCTCGGGGGATATCCGTACCTGGCTAGGCTGGTCCCCTTTCTGGGGGGTTGCGCTGAGCGCGACTACTTGGGCCTCTCTATCCTGCCAAGGCTTCAGTAGGTTCACGTGGTAGATCTGCTCCGGCTTCCGGCGTCCCGGCTGTCGGACCTTATAGTCTACACTCCCCACGGCTTCGATCACCTCATAAGGCCCTTGCCATTGGGCCAGCAGTTTACTTTCAGCCGTGGGTACCAACACCATTACCCGGTCCCCCACCTGGAACTTCCGGCTCAATGCCCGGCGATCGTAGTACGTCCGCTGGGCCTCTTGGGCCTTCTTCATATGCTCTCGCACGATGGGGGTGACCTGAGCTATCCTCTCTCTCATCTGTGCCACATGTTCAATGACATTTCTCCCCGGATTCGGTTGTTCTTCCCAACCCTCTTTGGCTATGTCGAGGATGCCCCGAGGGTGGCGCCCATACAACAACTCAAATGGGGAGAATCCCGTTGAGGCCTGCGGCACCTCCCTCACAGCAAACAGTAGGTAGGGGAGCAGGGTATCCCAATCCTTCCCGTCCCGGCTCACTACCTTCCGTAGCATGCTCTTCAAGGTCCTATTGAAGCGTTCGACCAGGCCGTCAGTCTGAGGATGGTAAACCGACGTCCTTAGGGCCCGCACTTGGAGCATGCTGCATAAGTCCTTCATTAGTTTAGATACAAAGGGGGTCCCTTGATCGGTTAGGATCTCCTTGGGTATCCCCACTCGGGAGAAAATCTGCACCAACTCCCGGGCTATGGTCTTAGACATTGTGTTCCGTAGGGGCACGGCCTCCGGGTATCGGGTGGCGTAGTCTAGCACAACCAGTATGTGCTGGTGGCCCCGGGCAGATTTCTCTAATGGGCCTACCAGGTCCATAGCGATCCTCTCAAACGGGACTTCAATGATGGGTAGAGGTACCAACGGGGCCCGTAAGTGTGGCCGGGGGGCGTGCAATTGGCAGTCCGGGCAGGAGGCACAATACCGCCGGACAGCCGCGTAAACTCCAGGCCAAAAAAATCTTTTCAGGACCCGATCAAGGGTTTTATCTACCCCTAGGTGGCCCCCGAAGAGGTGGCTATGGGCTAGGTCCATCACGCTTCTCTGGTGCTTCTGCGGTACCAAGAGTTGCTCAACGGTCTGGTCCGATACCCGGGCTACTCTGTATAACAGGTCCCCTTTTATTATATAATACGGCTCTCGGCCCTTGACCTTCCCTGCTACCGGGACTCCATTCACCTCAATTACCTCCCTCTGGATATTGTGGTAGGCTGGATCATTGGCTTGATCCTGCCCAAAACTTTCCATTGAGGGGCCAATTGGCCCCAACTCTGGGGGATCTACCCTTGACTCCCTCTCGGGGTCAGTCTGAGGGGTACTAGGTCCGGCGTCTGGCTCCCCCACAGCTCGCCGAGCCCTCTTCCCCCTGGGGCTTACTTGTTCTCCTACCAGCGCAACCCTCCGGTACTGGGTCAAAATCTTTGTCCCCAACTCCTTCGCTGCCCTTCTCTCCCTCCGAGACTTCTTGGGTCCCCCCGGCATGGAAAATAGCTCTTGGTCAAATTCTCGAAAGGCCGGGGGTCTGTGCACCCTCGGTGCCATCTCCTGGCTCTCGGCGCTAGCCCCTTCTGCCTGCCCTCCAGGGAGCAGGCTATCGAACCCCGGGAAGTCTCGGCCAATGAGGACTGGGTAGGGGAGCTTTGGGACTACCCCCACCATTACCTTCGTGGGGCTTCCCCGGATGTAAATGCTTACGGGGATGGTGGGGTAATAGTTAACATCCCCGTGCACGCAGGATACTCCTGAGCGCTTGGCCCGGGCGAGTTGGTCCCGCCCGACCAGCTTCCCCGAGACCAACGTGACCGCACTCCCGGAGTCTACTAATGCGGTGGTGCTAATGCCGTTCATCTTAACGGGCCGGGTGTATCTATGGGGGGCCACCGCGACCCCCACCTGACTTATTAGGTCACATGGACCTTCTATCCCCCCCAGGTCGCACTGCATGGGTTCTGCCTGGTTTGGGCACTGGGCAGCTATGTGCCCTACTTCCCCACAGGCGTAACAGCGTATACCCGCTCGGGATAGTGCCCTGGTTTTCGGGCTGTTAGGCCTCACCCCCCGAGTCTCGTTCCCCCAGTCCCCAAGCTTCTCCATGTTCCCAGGCTGATCCCCAGCCTCTTTTCCTCCTTCCATATATCGGGTTGGGGTCATGGTAACCCGGGGTTTTGGCCCTAGGCCCTGCCTTCTACTCGGGCGCAGTCCTTCTTTGGTAGTCCGAGGCAGCTCCTGGGAGGCTAGGTGTCTCTCCACCAGAGCTACTAGTTCGTCATAGGAGGAGGGATCGTTCTTACGGACCCAACCCCTTATGTCAGGTGGCAACCCCCGCATATACCTGTCCCGGACTAGGATTTCCACCACCTTCTCGGGGCCGTGGGTCTCGGGCTGCAGCCACTTCCGGGCGAGGTGGATCAGGTCGAATAGCTGAGTCCTGGGGGCCTTGTCAGCCTTGTACCTCCACTCGTGGAACTGCTGGGCCCTCAGGGCTGGCGTCACTCCCGCCCTTGCCAGGATTTCGGCCTTTAGCTGGGGATAATCCATAGCGGCCTCGGTTGCCAAATCAAAGTAGGCCTTCTGAGCCTCTCCACACAGGAAAGGGGCCAGTATGCTAGCCCACTGCTCCCGGGGCCAGGCCTCTCGCAGGGCTGTCCTCTCGAATGCGAGGAGGTAGGCCTCGGTATCGTCATCTGCCGTCATTTTCTGTAAGTAATTGCTTGCCCGCAGCGGCCGGGCGTCGGGGCCCCCACGGGCCATGGTGCCCAGGACTTTCACCTGTTTTACTAGCTCCTGCAGCGTGGCTCGGTCTTGGGCTGCCTGGGACATCAGCAATTGGTTGGTCTCTTGCTGTACCCGAACAGCCTCCTGTTGGGCCGCCGTGGCCTGGACCAGTGCCTTCACCACCTCCTCCATTTTCCTCTCTCTCTCTCTTTTTTTTTTTTTTTTTTTTAAAGGGGGGGGGCTTTTCGCCCTGCCCGAGAGGACTTGCCACCAAGTCTACTCACTTATCCCGCCTCTGACACCACGTGTGGCAAGGTGGCCCCCCGGGCACCCCAGATTCAGGTTCTCGAGCAGCTCCTCTGGCTAAGTTTGGCTCCTCGCCTGGCTAGGGAGGGCGAACTCCCTCCTGGGAAGGGGCTCCTTCCAGCTGCTCTGCCTGCTGGCAGCCTTTCTAGGTTTGACCCTCACTCTCCCTCACTTTCTTCTGCTTCCACAAACTCGCTCTTCTAACTCCTCCTGCCTCCAACCACACTCCTCAACTCCCACACCCTTCTCTGGGGAGGACTCTCTTTAAAGGGCTCTGGCAGCCTCCTTAACTGGTCTCAGCTGGCCCTGCTTCTGATTGTGGCAGCTTGCTCAGCTGGACCTAATTTAGCCTGCAGTTTTCCCTCTCACCACAGCCTTCCAGCCCTGGGTTTACCACAACAGTTTGCACCCAGCAAGACTCCAGCAAATCCAAGCTAGCACCTGTTGCTTAAAGAGCAGCACATAATGCTGCCATGTTCTTTATAGGAATCTCACCAAGTAGTGTAAACACTTTCGGCCTAAATGAAAATGCTAACAATCAGTTACCGAACAATACTTGCTAGATTCAAGTTTGTCACCAAGGGCCCCTGGTGGCAAGACTGAAAATTCTGCAGGATGTCAAAAAAGCTTAAACAGGTTTTCATATTTGCAGCTGGATCAATATCCGTTCTATTAATTTGATATTAAATTCAGGTGTACTTGATGTTTGGATTTCCAGCATGCTCAAGATTTTCTACCAACATTTCATAAATGCATTGTAGCAGTCAAGGCTACTGGAGATTGTTACAGATCAGGAGGGGAAGCTGGGGATTTTGACACCAAAGAATATGTACACAGCAGTTTGGGATTAATACTTAGCTCTTATTTTAGGAGAAACTCGGCTAAACATTCTTAAAATAGAAAAGAACTATTTAAATCAGACATTTAAATTACCATCACTAGGTTTCAGAGTGAACCCAAATGAGGTAAATGGGGAAGCTCATACCTCTTAGCTATTGTTTTAAACTTAGCAAGACTCCACTGACATTTTTGTGCTTCCTAGCACTTCAGTCACAAGGGCTAGAAGCCTAACTTTTTTTAGATGAAAGTTTTAAAAATTGTTTTAAAGTTTTAAAAATTTAAAAGTTCTGAATTTGGTAGCAAGTTCAATAGCCATGAAATGGTTGAGTACTAAGCCCTACCAGCAATGGACAGTGCAGCTGCATTCTAAGCAAGATCCAGAAGCTACTCGGCAAAGAGACAATCAAGCCTTGTGGTGACCGGACACATGCTGCTCTTTGGTCCTTTCTTGGAAAAGGTGGTATCGAAATGACACCAAGTTTCTTAACTTTAGCACTATCTCCAAATTAATCTTTCAATTATTGAGATCCTGAAGATAGATTTATGCAGACTACCAATAACCAGCTACAGCCATAAGTAGGGGTGTCAATTAAAAAAAACCCTTGATTAATTGTGCTATTAAACAATAATAGAATACCATATTTAAATATTTTGGGATGTTTTCTACCTTTTAAAATATATTGATTTCAATTACAACACAGAATACAAAGAGTAGAGTGCTCATTTTATTTTTGATTACAAATATCTGCACTGTAAAAAACAAAAATAGCATTTTTCAATTCATAGAATCTCAAGAGTTGGAAGGGAGATCATCTGGTCCAACCCCCTGCTCAAAGCAGGACCAATCCCATTTTTTGCCCCTAAATGGCCCCCTCAAGGATTGAACTCACAACCCGGGGTTTAGCAGGCCAATTCTCAAACCACTGAGCTATCCCTCACCTAATACAAGTATCCAGTGGGGGTAAAACAGAACAGGAGACATGCAAGTCTCCCTTGAGGAATTCAGTTGCAAATTTAATTAACACTTTTTTTTTTTTAATGAGCATCATCAGCATGGAAGCATGGTCCTCTGAAATGGTGGCCGAAGCATGAGGGGACATGTAAATGTGTAGCATATCTGGCACACAAATACCTTGCAATGCCGGCTACATAAGTGTCATGTGAACGCCTGTTCTTACTTTCAGATGATATTGTAAATAAGCAGCAGGCATCACTATTTTTTGTAAAATGTGAACAAACTTGTTTGTCTGAACAATTCTCTGAACAAGAAGTAGGTCTGAGTGGACTTATAGGCTCTGAAATTTTACATTGTTTTGTTTCTGAGTGTAGTTATGTAACAAAAAAATCTACATTTGTAAGTTACACTTTCACAATAAAGAGATTGCAGTACAGTATTTGTATGAGGTATCTGAAAAATACTATTTCTTTTATCATTTATACAGTGCAAATATTTGTAATAAAAATTAAATAATGTGAGCATTGTACACTTTTTGTATTCTGTGTTGCAATCAAAATCAGTATATTTGAAAATGTGGGAAAACATCCAAAAATATTTAATACATTTCAATTGGTATTCTATTGTTTAACAAAGTGATTAATCACAATTATTTTTTTAGTTAATTGCGTGAGTTAACTGTGATTAATTGACATCCCCAGCCATAAGTTATTTTCTACTGCTGCTCTATCCAGCAGCAACATGTCTGAAGACAAGATAATGGCGACACATCCAACAAATAACATTATTCAAGCATTTCTCTAGGGTACAGACCAAAACCACAGCATCCATGGGACAAGCAGAACTATATATCTTTCTGCAATCTGAATTGAATTTGGGAGGATTGGTTTTACTCAAAAATTCACACTGGGGGTCTTGAGCTCCCCAAACACCTTCCCAAGTCAGTTTAGTTTTTAAAACATTCTTCCCAATACTGCTAACTGATGGTCTGTTCATCCCACTACATTTTCCAGGAGTTATTTTCATTCCAATTGGTGCCACACATGCACGTTCCCCTCTTTCACTGGCCTACACTTCCCCAGTTGTTTAAAACGACAGGACATAATTTTCATTAAATTGACACTTACAGTGTGCACCTACAACAAAGTCTTGTAGCACCAGATGAAGTGGGTCTTAGCCCACGAACGCTCATGATCCCTAAGATCTGTTAGTCTATAAGGTGCAACAAGACTCTGTTGCTTTTGCAGATCCAGACTAACACAGCTACCCCTCTAATACTAGTCTGTACCTAATTCATTTGATGTCAAGAGTTAAGGCTTCCTAGCCACCAGTGGCCCAATAGCACTAAGAGGTCAATATACAGAGCAGGTAGCTGGACTGACAGACTAAGGCTCTCTCTCTCTCCCACTGTGGTGGTCTCACTTCAATGGACGGATGAGACACTCTGGGCTGGTAGTGTACGCCTACTGAAATTCTTCTTTGACTCAAGTAATTCCTACTACAGAACAATTAGCAGGATTACAAATTTTCCAGTTCCAACCAGAAAAAAATGGGATTGAATCAACATGCCAGAGCCTGGAGTGGATTTCTGGTCACTGCATCTTTCTGCAGCATGTGGCACCTTAGCCACCAACTTCCTTTAACACTAAGTGTACACACTTTAGCAGCAATAAATAGACCGTGCAAAGGATCTCAGATACTTCCAGAGCTCCAAGACCTTCTAGCAAAGGAAACTCAAAACGCAATACTGGGAGGATGGCAGAAGACTTTTGTCACCCATTAACAGGAGAAAGCAATATGGAAACTGGAGCTGCTGGGCAGGTATCGGCTGTGAAGGTGACAGGGTGAACATATAAGGCATGCAGCTCATGAGGCCCAGGATGTCGGTCTTTATGCATGCAAAGCCAATCAAGCACTGGGATGAGCAGCAGGAAGAGTTGATCTTCAGTGTCACTGCATGAGATAGCTTTAAATCAAGAGATTTACCCAGAACAGTAGTGCATAGTTTCATAACCAATTCATAGAACTGAAGAGAGAGACTGTTATTGTGGCAATGCTAATAAGTAGAGGAGCATCGAACTCCTTTTCTGCTTCCTTCTAGTTTTCCCTGTTCATTCCTGAGATGGCATATACTGCACAAGTGAAATACAACTGCGAGAAACGCTAGTGCTGGTCCTGTTCTGTTCTGGCAGGCATAATAGACTCACACTTGAAGATCAGAAGGGACCACGGAACCTCACCCACCCAGTCCTGTAATAGACCCATAATCTCTGGCATGTTCTGTTCCAATGCATTTCCCAAAATCAACTGGATAGGGGCCCTGTCAGCCTTTTCACTGAGGCAGGTTCACAGATGAAGTGCAGCTATGCTGACTCCTGCTTCATATCGCTGAAAGGACAGGCAGAACATGGACAACTTCCCAAGTGAAAGAGAGGTAGGAAGTGCAGCAGAAATCCAGAACTGTAATTTGGGTGCATAATCGTGTGCTGTTCTATTTTATTCAAACATTGTTTGTAACTTGCAGCTTTACTAGGAACTTAAAGTAGTAACATTTTTTTCTTCAGTTCAGGGACATTTCAATTAGCTCTATATTTCCTGCACCGTGCCCTAATCATCAATTGAAACTGAAATTGGCCAAGTTTATTGCTCATGAAAGAGGGATTAACACTAGCTTGAGCAATGCATAGTATGGGGAGGTGGTCAGGCAAGCTTTCCAATGCAACTCAGCTAATGCCTTGCCCATGATACTTACTATACAAGTCCTGGGGCCTCTCCTGGGCAAAGACTAGCCATGCAGTGGTTTTGTAATATGTCCAAAGTTTAAGCAGAGACCAGAAAATTCGATTCATTTGAGACCTGAACCAGATATGAACGTGGACATTTTAAACATTCAACTAATGTGAAGTGTGTCAGTTTTGCAAATCTTTAATCAATATCTCAAGCTCTCAAAAAGCTTCCATTTAAAGGGAGAAAGGTGCACTTCGGACAGTCCTGCTAAAATAAAAAAAAAGAAGGCCTAACACCACCAGTGGCTAGGAGCAATTATCTGCACGCAGTATTTTGATGAAGATAAAAGTGAACTTCTTTTAGCTTGATGAGCACTAAACATAACCCAAGTAACTGAATGCCTTGTACAATCCTTCACACAATGCGCTTCGACTCAGTAAATACCTGTGGCATTTGCTGTCCGCCCAAAGGAATGGAGCTTGGAGGCGTGGCAGATACAGCGGTGGTAGGCGGGAACCGTGGTCTTATTTGCATCCCACCTCTGGCCATAGTTGCGGTGATCATCTTTGAGGACAGAGGGACAACAGACAAAAGTAATCGCAAAACAAGAAATGCAGTGCACTGGCAGGATGAGAAGCACATGCAACCTCCGGGATGGGACTAAGGTGAACTTTTCTCCACATAAGCCTAATAAGCTAATTTATGGATCCAACCTCCTGCTTCATATACCCTATATCTCCATTTGTAGTGGGCATCTAGTGAACTCTAAATATTGGGGGGGGGGGGTGTCCTAGATTCAAGTATATTGGAAAAGGCCAATTATATAGATGTAACAAAGTCCTGTGGCACCTTAAAGACTAACTATAAAGATATAGAATAGATATAGACTAACTATATAGATGTAGAATGTGGTTGAAGGGGTTTCCCACATTTTGCCTGACATCTTGAATTTCTAATTTAATACTGGAGCTAACGACTTATCAAGAATGCTTTACACAAGCTTCTTCAATCATACATGTGTCACAAGTTTTGGTTTCTGATGTCCTCTGCCATATTATGGATTCATCTGAGGATTTGAAACCCACAGCAACATTTCAACTTTCCACATTACTGGAACGGACAGACATTTCAACAGTAACTGCTGAAAGGAATCCTCCAATGAAGCCTGTGATTTAGTGAACAAGACTTCAGAACCAACCAACCTATGGCAGTATGACTCCAAAGAAGAGACTTCCAACAGAAAGGACTTCTAGGATTTAGATAAAATGCTCCCTCCCTCCCTTCTCCTGCAATCCCCAGAATAGGTGAAACATATGGTCAGAACTAAAGGCTGAGTTCTCTTTGGGTGAACACCCATCCCCTTTGCTAAATGAACAGCCCTAAGGCTCAGGGCCACTAACTTCAATTAAGTACCAAAGTACTAACTTCAGTAAAGTAGCCTTCCCTCAGATATGTTCATCTCTTTGTTTCCAAGCTACAAGGACTCAGTAGAATCAGTGGGAATATAAACACTGCTTAGGACAGATTTCAAAGGTCAGTGCTAGAATGGATTTATTGTTAGAAGTAGTCTTAGGGGTGAGCTACTCCTGGCCCCAGAACATTCAAATCTCCTTGCAGGCTGCTGGGTCTAGAAACCATGTTTTTTTTAATACAGTCGACTCTCGATTATCCAGGGTCGGGTTAACCAGGATGTGGATTAACCAGGATGTCAAAAAAAATATGCAACTCGTAGGGTGGGCTCTGGCTTTTCTACCACCCCAAGCACACACACAAAAGACCCCCACCAGAGCTCAGGGCAGCCAGTGAACCAACACCCCCTCCCCCCGGCGCAGGGTAGCTGGTGAGCCAACCCCCAACTCCCCATATTTCCTATGGAGGGTGATTATCCGGGATTTTATTAACCAGAATTATTTTTTCCCTATCATCCTGGATAATCGAGAGACTACTGTAATTGCTTTGAATGATGTCATTACGCAGAATGTGCTCTGGATCAGAAGTCTGATGCAACAAGTGAAACATTAGCATATTATGGCACATTCTGCTACTGGGCTTCAGGGAATTTTGGTACATTTGTACATATCAATGAGGAAATGCTCTTTTTCGTTGCTTTTCACTTCTATGACAGATAGAGTCCAAGTCCCCTTTCTCTAATCTGCATACTACTAACTGGTGCTAGAAGGACCCAACTAATCCAGGTGTGAAAGACGTTTCCTTTTATTTGAATGACTGTGGGCATTCTTGCTTAGTGTTCTGTGTCAATGGGTTGAAGCAGCCAGCAACATGTCTCTAGAGAGTCAGAGAATGCATGTGCTTACAATTGTTAAAATAAAATTAAATTACAACACAGCAAGACTGAGAAAGGAAAGCAATAACTGATAAAAAACCAGCCTCAAATTCAGCACAGCTGTTAGTTCACAACATCAGAGCAATGAGGTCTCTTTTCATCCAGGCAGTGAGGGATGTCAGAGACAGGATTTCGGAAGGTAAACAAATGAGAGAACTTCAGACACCACACACACATGCACATGTACAAACACAGCATGCAACAGCCACCACAAGCAAACAACTGAGCATTGGCACAAAGCACAGGTGGATGCTACAGAGTGCAGTGAAGAGCTACAGTGTCAACAGAGCTGGTGGAGCAACACAATCCTAACAAAAAGGAAAATGCTGGCAGAATACATATTCCTCAAAGGCTAGTCCACACATCCCACGGACTCACATGTGTACACAAGGGCCCAGTAACTTATGTGAAAACCCATGGATGCCATGCTGAACCGCATGTACCATCTTGGTCCTGTTTCTCATGCCACATCACCAAAGTGAGTGTATTAGATATCTCCTCCAGAGTCAAGGAAATTAGATGCAGATTCCCGCCTAAGGAGTCCGGCTAATCACAAAGCAACAGAACAAACTCTGATTCAAAGGCTTACAGCTGTTTGGTGGTTTGTTTTGGTTTAGTTTTTTTAAGCTTGTGCTGCTGGAGAGGAAGGGAACGTGCAGTTAGAATTATATCAATTCCATGATCTTCAAACAAGGAATTCACCCTTTGTCACCTTTCCAGGTGTTCAAAAAGTTCATTACATTATTTCCAGTGAGTAGGACCTCCAGCCCTTTTGGTATGTGAAGGAGGGAAAGGCATTCAAGAGACTGTTGCTTTGTGCAAGCAACTACAGGACATCAGCACCACATTTATTGTGCAAAAACGGAAGACATTGCTGCTCCAATGACACTGCTCTGGGGCTTCTGGAGAAAATATTCTACTGGAGGCAAAACAAACTATGTCTGAGATATCCTCACTGTGAAAATCAGGACAAATTAGTCTGGGAGAAAGGAGAGAATCCTTCCTAACAGAAGAGGGAACAAAGAAAGGATTCTTCCCCCAAGACATAAATCACATGATTTGACAGTATCAGTCAGGATATAAGAATGTAAGACTAAAAAAACCCCAGATTTGCTTCAGATGATTCCTTGGTCTGAGGATTCAGAATTCCCCAAATATCCAAGTTAGCATCATGTTGGGATTACCAGGCCAGCTCCTTGGCTTTCAAAGAGCAACAAGCAAATCTGCATTCTGAGTATCTGGAATAAGTCAAAGCAGAACAGAGTAGCTTAAACTTTAAACTTAAATTGAGGTCATCATTCATTTTTATGTGGTTTTCAGTGTGATCTTATTTAGATTCTGGTCATTAGGACACTGCTTACTTCATTCATCTGATCAATCTATGAGCACAGTTATAGTTTGGATTGGTACATAAGCAGCAGAATGCTCATGTGTGAACAAAATCACTATGACAACTTCAGAGAAAAGTCAAATTCTTGCTTCCACACTTCATCCATGTTAGGATTTAGGAATGATTTTCGTTGTACCCAAAAACGTTGAACAGAGACTTAAATGAAAAGGACACAAACATACTGGTGGTCCAGGTGCTATGATAATACAAATAATTGCAGCATTGAGATCCAGACTCCCAGACCATTTGACAACCACAGGACATGAAACTCATATATAATGAGGCAAGTGTTATGATAGGGTATGCTTATAATAAAACTTCCTCAGAACAGAATCCAGAATTCAAGGAAGCTTTACAGAAAATTTTAAGAAAGTGTGTTAATGGAATAAAAGTAATTGGAGTAACGTTTACTCTCCAACAGAAGCTGTTCTTTATAAACCCGAGAAAATCCAACCAATGCTCTGATGTCCAGAACTGTATTGACATATTCTACACTTCCATAATCTCAAATTAAACATTTTACTATATAAAACACTATTACACAAAGTACAAGAAACATGTTTAGTTATTGGACAGAAGAGAATTAATTGAATTTTAATTGATTGCCTCGTATCAGTATGGACCTAGATGGAGCTTAGTGAATAAACCTGCCAGAGGGGTTTAGAAAGCTTTCAGCAGCCCTAATTTGTGACAGACACCGAGTTATACCTTAGTTTATCCTATATGGCAATGTAGCTGTGATGCAAAACCAGCGGTCAACCACCATCACCAGAAGCTTTCCAGATGTACTGTGGTATTAAGCAACCTATATGGGGAAATTCATGTGACGGGGCGGGAAGTAGGATGCCCCCATATAAACGCAAATGGGTTTGCTGGACAGCAACACTAAATTAATGACATGACAGCTGTCCTGCTAGCCACCCTAACTCCCTGTAGCTCCCACCTGGAGATTATTCACAAAACGAAACAAAAAGAATAATTTTAAAAGCACGTTTAAACTGTAATGAATGGGCTCTTGTCACTGCCACTGTACTCACCATTGCTCATCTTTCATCTGGTGTGAACATAATGTAAGAAATATAAAAGGCCCAGTATAGAAACAGAATGTAATGGCCTAGCAGAACTTCAGCATCAATAAGAAAAGTGGCTTTGGGTTATCTTAGGCCACTATTCCTAGTACGGATCCTGAGGGATGCAAGTGAGAAGAACCACCAATTGTTACAATTCACACTCTACACAAACTTTAAACACTGAAGGGGTGCAGGATGTCTAGGCAATTACTTTTGCATTGGAGGCAACGTGACACAGTGAACAAGGAGTCGGGAGAACTGGATTCTATTCCCAGCTGTGCCACTGACTGATCCTGGACAAGTCACTTCACCTATGTATCTCAGTTTCCCCACCTGAAAAACGTCCATAATTATACTTACCCGTGTTAGTAAAAGACTACGACTGAAAAGCACTAAGCATTATATGAGACCCTTAGGGAGGATGGGAAGCATGGTTCAACTCCAGCTCAAGGAGTCCTTCCCATCTAGCCTTGGTGCTGGGCACACATAGGAGCATAGTCGTTGATGCTAGAGTGTACTGCCAGGTAAAGAAATTGAATTGTGCACCAGGGACAACAAGCCTTCATCCTGCACTTCATGTGTGACTCATTTACACGGCAATTTCTCTTGAGAGTTCACATTCAAAACAAGAGCTATTTATATCTACTGTCCATTGGACTCAGAATGAGAGGGAGAGGAAATGATTGAACAGAGAAGGAGGGGGAGGGGGAGAACATGTCAGTACCTCCACTAATACTTTTGTGTTTGGGAGATGGAAGGGAGATCACATCTGAGTACAGACCAGCAGTCACCCATTCATAGTAGAGAGAAGTTCATATGACAAGGCAGTCTCCTAAGAAAGTGTTATGGAAATAGAAGTGAAACACTCCAGGAACAGTTAGACCTATCGCATGACTACAGTCGACAGTCTTAATATGCGCTGCTAGGTCACTCCAGGCAGCAGAATCTGACCTACTAGGGACAGGCATGCACAAAGGTGGTGTCAATGAAATCCTGCCTCTGATTCACAGCAAAAGGGAAACAGTGCATAATCACCCATACTGCCTTTGTAAGGGCAACTGATGTCAGATCCCGCCTCAGAAAGCTACCAAAAATCCATCTCCATGCTCCATTTTAGCATGCACTTGCTACAGGCCTGCACTAGTGACATTGGCTCCATGGGCCCTTACCTGCCCTGAAGCTCCCATCTGAGCAGCTTGGGCTGCTTGGACAGCTGCCGCTGCCTGCTGTTGCTGCTGCTGCTGCTGCGCCAGTTGAGCTCTTACCTTGAATATTTAAAGAAAAAAGGGGGTAAGGAGGAGTAACTGGTTATGGTGGATGTCGCCTTTCCACAGCATTTAGATCAACCATCTTACTAACTCCTTCAGTTATCAGCAAATAAGACTGTCAGCTATGCATTTACCCTGGGCTAGTGTATGACTCACTGTATGAACATGAGCAGCTGCCTGAGAATAAGCCTCCCCAATGCTACACACCAGATACCGACTTTTCCTTGTGACATCATCTCTACACTGGCATTGCTACAGGTAGACTCAGTTGCCACTTGGACTTTGTCATGGCAAACAATTAGCTTTGCTAATTTCACTCAAGTACACACTATTAGATGCCTTCATGCAACAGCTGGTCAGAATTATGCATTGCTCTGTAACTGTTGCATAAGTATGACGTGTAAACTACTCCTAGATTAGCTGCCAAGCCCCCATCTTCAATAAGGCCAAGAGTGAAGTAGACCAGAGTTCACAATTAAAACTTAGATCTCCTGCTTAGTAATGCACAGCACTCTCACTAGGTCAGTTTCCATAGCACTGAACAGTAACTCAACAGTAAGAAAATCTGCACTATTAACAGCATTAGCTGACTCAGACTGAAGCAATACTAGGAGACGCACCATGAAGTATAAAAATCAAAATCACCCTCTCTTCAACCTATGAACGGTTATTTTAGGAGAAGTTGCCTCAAGTGACAATCATCCTTGTTCAACCATAACATGACAGTCAGCGGGGGCAGATTTAGCGATGATTGTTGCACCTTCCCCAACCCACTGAGGTTCCAACCCCTTTCAATGTAGTGGCAGAAGCAATGATGATGGAGTCTCATGCTGCGGTCGTGAGAGGGGTGACATGTACAAACATGTAGGGCATTCAATTAAGTTTGCTCATGTTCTAGCATAATCGGCATTCTTCAGAATGTAATGTTATATCTATATAACACAAGACCTCACTCATCGTCTTGTCCCATCAATAGCAACAAAGGGACTGAATTTCAAACACTAGCTTCTCTATCCAGCATACTGAACAATTTCATAGACTAGCTACAAAACCTTGGGCTTTTAGCAAAGAACAATGCTGTGCTGGAAAGCAATAAAGCATCACAAGTTAGAGGTTAGCATTGTTATGCATGCACTAGGTTAACACCTAGCCTCTTAACATATTACACTATTTCACATCTCTGATATTAGCACTAATAAGGCTTATTCAATGAGGTCTTTCTATTTCCCTAGAGGCTCGCGGAACGCACAACCATTTGGGGGGGTCTTTAACACACTTACCTGCATGACTTTTAACTGTTGCTGGGTAAAAGGTACAGGCATGACCTGACTTGGGATCTGTCCTGAGATTGCCTGTGCCTGAGACACCATGGGCTGTGGCTGTGACTGTGGTGGAAGCTGAGATTGTTGGGCCTGAGCAACTTGCTGTTGCTGCTGCTGCATCTGTTGCATCTGCTGTTGAATGACTTGCTGAGATGGCTGCTGCTGTATCTGTTGCTGTGGTATCTGTTGTTGTTGTTGTTGCTGCTGCTGCACCTGCATTGCCTGAGCTGCCTGCTGCTGTAACTGCATTTGAGCAATTCGCTGTAGTTGTTGCTGCTGCTGCTGCTGCATCTGAAACAGGAAAAGCCGGGATGCTAAAGTTTCCAGCAGTGCAATGGTGTCTTTAGTTTTAGAATGGAAGCCAGTGGTCTGCAGGCAGCATACTAACTCATCAGACTAAGTTAGAGCATTTTGCCCAGATGAAAAGTCCTAACCCTTTGAGCCAGCCTCAGGCTTCAAACAACTCACCTGGCATGCAATTTATATTCTAATTTCCCTCTCCAGCTGGGCACAAAGTTATCTGCTACCACTAACAGGAAGTTTTCAAGGAGAAGGTACCCAGCCCTTTAGCTTCTCCGGCATAAAAGATCACAACACGCTTCCCCAAACTGTTATCAAACTAATGTCAGCATCCCCATCTACCTACACCCTCTTCTACCTGCATTCATCATCTTTAGGCATGTCTCATATTTCTGCACTCCAATTTTTTTTTTAAAGTGACAATAAGTAATTCACACAACTGAGACAAAACAGCTACTAGTTTTAGAGGAAACTCGGGGGAGAGAGGGAGGAGTGTAGGGCGTCCACTCCGCTCCTCTCCCACATCTCTGAGCTTCTCCAAAGCAGACAATCATCATCCTGACACAGACTCAAACAAGAAGGGGACAAAAAATGTTAGCTTCTTTCTTGCTATGAAAGATCAGTCTTCTCTAGTACAGTAAAACCTCCATTTAACGGACTAATTCGGGCGAGGGGGTGTCCGTTAAATGAAAAAGTCCGTTATTTAATAATAATAAAAAAAACGAGCTGTCGGAGCAGCAGCCTGACCGCCACACGGTCGGGGCGGCAGCTTCGCAGCCCGCCCGCTGCCGGGACCCGGGTGGCAGCCAGGAGCCGTCAGCCAGCCCGCCCGGGTCCTGGCTGCTGGGACGCGGGCGGCAGCCGGGAGCTGTCAACCAGCCCGCCCGGGTCCTGGCTGCTGGGACGCGGGCGGCAGCCGGCAGCTGTCAACCAGCCCGCCTGGGTCCTGGCTGCTGGGACGCGGGCGGCAGCCGGGAGCTGTCAACCAGCCCACCCGGGTCCTGGCTGCTGGGACGCGGGCGGCAGCCGGCAGCTGTCAACCAGCCCGCCTGGGTCCCGGCTGATGGGACCTAGGTGGCAGCGGGGAGCCAGCAGCCAGCCCGCCCGCTGCCTGGACCCAGGCGGGAGCCGGCAGCCAGCCCGCGACAAATGGATTTCGGATGCATCAGACTTGCTTAGAAATTTTGTCTGTTGCATCCGAAATCCGTTAAATCGAGGTCCGTTAAATCGAGGGTTTACTGTATAGAGCACATTGCTGCCAATGAACTCTACCAATACTGCCTTTGTATCTGCTTCGCTGTTCATTACCTGTTGCTGATTCTGCTGCTGCTGCTGCTGCATCTGCAGTTTGAGCATGTGCTGCTGCTGCTGGGCTGCTTGCAGCTGCTGCTGTTGCTGCTGCTGTTGTGCAGCTGCTGCTGCGGCTGCCTGCTGCTGTTGGACCTGGAACTGCTGTTGCATGGCTGACTGCTGGGCCTGGAACTGTTGTTGCTGCTGCTGCTGCAAAGCCGCCTGTTGCTGCTGAAACTGTTGCTGCTGCTGTTGCTGCTGCTGTGCCATCTGCTGCAGTTGGAGCTGGGCTGAAAGTCAGAAGGTGTTTGTCCAACATGACTGAAACATAGACAGCTGTCCAGCAAACACCATGGTGATCTCAACCTCTGTCTTTTTAACAGAAACTTAAGATACCTTGTATCAGAGGGGCCTGGTGGCACCTTAAAGACTAACAGAATTGTTTGGGCATAAGCTTTCATGGGTTAACAAACCCCACTTCTTAAAATTTTAGTCTTTAAGTGCCACCAGACTCTTTGTTGTTTAAGATACCTTGGTGTCTTCTATAGCAGTGGTCCCCAACCCCCGGGCCGCGGACCGGTACCGGTCCGTGGATCAATTGGTACCGGGCCGCACAAGAAATAATTTTTTTAACGCCGCACAAGAAATAAGTTTATTTTTCTTCCCTTCAGCAGCGCCGTGGGGAAACCGCGCTGAAAAGTTGGACAGCTCCTGCCTCACTTCCCCGGGCCGCAGTAAAATTGTCAAAAACCCCTCCCCCCCCCCCCCGGGCCGCAGTAAAATTGTCAAACCCCCCCCCTCCCCCCGGGCCGCAGTAAAATTGACCGGTCCATGGTGATAAAAAGGTTGGGGACCACTGTATCTATAGCATACATCTCTGATGGGAACAACTGCATAAAAGCTAGTGCTTTAACCCATTATAACCTCCCATTTCCAGATATAGATCATGGCATTTCTCATTACTATTACATCTAAGCCTCAGTTCTTTGACTCACACTGCAATCTAATTAAATAGCTTAAGAATTGCAGGGAGGAAGAGGAGAGTGGGCTCATTCATGCCCTGAGGGGAACAGAAAGAAAAGGTCTCACACATTGTTCCACAAATACATATTTGGTCAAAGGAGGAGCTGTTCGAATGGGCTGTGAAAGGAGCCTCATCCAGTAGGTACCTGCCAGAACAACGGAGACCACAATATGAGGTGATATAAAGCAAGGAAGGTAGAAACAAAACACTAAGGATGTTCAAGAACTAAAATATTTTGAGAGGAGAGTCTCTACTAGTCAGTGCCAGACTCTTGCTCAGAATACCCCACCTCAGTCTCAAATGCAGTTGCAAATGAATCCAGATCCAAGTAGCAAGTGAAAAGCCACAAATTTTAAGCACAGCTAGAGAAAGAAGGTGGGCAAAGTAATATCTTTTATTGGACCAAATTCTGTTGGTGAGAGACAAGCTTTCAAAGAGCTGACGAAGAGTTGGTCCAATAAAAGATATTACCTCCCCCACCTTGTCTCTAATATTCTGCAACCTATGTCACAGCCATAACACTGCATACAAGTACAGCTAGGACATTTATGTTGGGGGTGGAGGTATCTGAAGGCAACCCCCCAGATCCAAATATTTTTTCCCCATATCAATGACAACGGGGTGAGATGCACCATAATGCCCAGTCCTCCTGCCAGGAGCAATGAAAACAGACTTAGGGAGCATTCTGTAACTTTCTCTTCCTTTCAGCCCAGAAAAGGGAACCCTAAACGGACTTAATTTCAGTGGATGGGGGCGCAGTCAATACTTACTCTGTTGAGTTGCTGCAGAGACACCAGACATACCATGGGGGGCCATCCCAGAAGTTCCAGGAGGCTGCTGCCCTGGAAGGCTCATCTGTTGGCCCATTGGCCCAAGTCCACTCATCCCACCCATTGGTGCTCCTTGAGCTCGTGAAGCCATGCCCATTCCAGCTGCTCCTGCCGGGGGCCCGCCTGTTAGATTCTGCAGTGCATTCATAGGGTCTGTGAATACAACATCATTACTAAGAGAACAAGATGAAGACTTGTCTGTTGAAATAGTTCTCCACGCTGTGGAGCCTAGGTGGACTCAGCATAGGATTAGAAATCCAACCTGAGCTCTACACTCACAATTCTGCCACTGAATCGTCGGCTTTACATAAGTCTGCCTCCACTTTTCCATCTGTAAACTGGGGACACCAGTATTTGAGGATTATTTAGAGATTTGTGAAATGCTTTAAATATGCAAAGAACCAAACACACACTAACTATATATTAACAAAAGGGAAATCATTAGCCACCTCTACTCTAAACAGATATCTAGGTACACAGGCAAGACAGGGCATGCTCAGCATGCTATCAGCAGAACTTTCTGCTACCACATGGGAATCATGGCCCGTAACTCCAGGAAATAAGAGCACACTGATGTGATGGATCCAAGTTAGGCACCTTCCATCCCAGGTTAAGAAGGGGGAATGCTCAGGAGACCAGGTGTCCAGCCTGAAGAAGTACCTTGCAATGCACTTCCTCTAGACTGCACACTGAAGCTTCTCCACACACTGCTCAAATACCCATGTTCAGCACTCTTTAGTCAGAAAGAGGGCGATAATATGGCGTCTGGGGCTACGGGAAAGGAACTAGAAACAGACTTCTGAAGGACAGCATTACAAGCATTTCAGGCACATTATTATACGGCTGTTCAACAAGTGTGCAATACGTGCCTTCCTCCTTAAGGGTATAGATCAAAGTGGACATAACTTTCGAGCACTCGAGAGTCCTAGCATTAACATATATTGTGCAGCACATCTTTAATCCATGCTGGGAAAAGGTGGCAACAGATATTTGGTGCCTCACCATATACTCTCTTACAGGGGAATTAACACAGTTATAGAGGAGATTCCTTCAGTCACATGCAGAGTCCACCTGGATACAGTTTCTGCTGACAGGACTAGGCCATAGACTTGTAATGCAGAACAGGTATCAAGTAGGCAGTATTCTCCCCCTCCCCCACTTCATATGTCACCAAAAATACTGAATTTTTCATTTAGACTGAAAAAAATGTTCTTACCACTGACCGAGGCCTGAGATTTCTTATTGTCTAGAAAATAAGAGTGATTACATACAAGAGTTATAAATTGCTGCATTGTGTTGAACAGATGACTGTACATATATGGCAATTTAAACTGCTAATCCCAACAACCAATGCAGAAATAGTGCAAAAAATTACTTCCCATTAGTTACCTCCATGCCAATGTGCCTCCCAACATTTTACCCAGATTCTCTACCCTACGCAGCAAGCCACCGAGCTAGAGAGCGCCTAGGTTACTTCCTGATCAGGAACTTAGCATCCCAGCTGGCCCTGGAGGGCTGCTGCAGAAATGCTCTGTAATGTCAATCATTGCCCCCCATATCCCATAGGGTTCTGCCAATGCAAGAGCTGTGCAAGTCAGATTTCACTCAGGCTTCAAGATTCATGCTTGCTTTGTGAAATTTTCTACACAATGGGAGAAGCAGCTCAGGCAGCTCCTCTACACAGCTTCCTGGTTTAGTGTCTGACAGGTGGCTTCCTCCTGCAGTTCCACACCTAGGAAGACTTGTAAGCACTTTGAGACAGTTCGTTCCATTCCAGAAACTTATTTCAGAAGGAATACAACTCAAAGGAAGGGCAGGTACCCTCATTCAGGATTCCATGCTGAGGGTAAAATTTACTTTAATATTGCATAGCTGAATGCTTTTTAATTCATTTGTAAATCAAAGTAGAGCAAATAAATGAAGCTCAGCCACTTTGTCTTCACAGCTTTCTGGTTGTGATAGAAACGGAGAGGGAGGGGGGGAGGGAGAGGGAGGATGACCACAGAGAACACATTTGGTGAAATTAAAAGTGGAGATATCAAGAATTTTCTAGTGGGTTCTTCAGATCCAAATAGATATGGTAAAGAAGACTGCACATTCAGGAGCTGGGCACTGATCCAGCACCAGAAACTACTGAAGGAACTCCTGGAGAATGCCAGTCAGAACTAGCAAATTCAAGCCACCCGGAAAGCTAGCACTCCCATAGCTAACAAATAAATAGAAGGATTACTTACGAATGTCTCGAAAATGGATAATAAGTCTGGCCACAAGAGAAAGATATTCCTCCTAAAGTTGAAAACAAGAAACAGTTTAGCACAGAATGGGGAAGCAATGCACTTCATGACTCACTGCTTCCCTTCCTCACACTGCCACTCCCTCAGAGTAACAGAAGGGTCCCTCCTCCTTCAGGACTGGTAGGCTTTTCATACCAGTCCATGATCTGCTCAGGAACTGAAATGGGCGGAGTACGTTGATGAAAAGGTCATTGTGTTTAACTTGTGCAGGACTGGAGGAGAAACAGCAAATGCTGGGCAGAAGAGGTAGATAACTGCCAATACAGCTGCATACTAGGAGTACCGTATATATATTTACTAGCGAAAATACCCGGCGTTGCTCGGGTCAGTCGGATGTGGGGAGGGGGCAGAGAGCTGAGCGAGTGCAGGGTCTGTTGGAGGGGGCAGAGAGCAAACCTGACACCCCCACCTCACCCCCCCGACCAAACCCGACACCCCCACCTCACTTACCCCTCGACCAACCCCGACTCACATTTTCACCCCCCCACCAAACCCAACACCCCCCGACCAAACCCGACACCCCCACCTCACCCACCCCCCGACCAAACCCGACACCCCCACCTCACCCCCCCGACCAAACCCGACACCCCTATCTCACTTACCCTCCGACCAAACCCAACTCGGGTCCGTCGGAGGTGGGGAGGGGGCAGAGAGCTGAGCGAGTGCAGGGTCTGTTGGAGGGGGTATTATGACATCATAACTATGTCACAGAGAACAGCAGCTGCCCAGCTGATGTGATTGGCCTTTAAATAATATCACCCCTGGGGGGCGTCAGAGGTGAGAGTTGAAAATTTTTCAACTCTTACCCTGATTAGGACCCTAAGACCTATAACTGTACCAAATTTCAAGTCTCTAGCTCAAACAGTGTGGAAGGAGTAAGGGAACGTGCATACACGCATACATACACGCATACACCATTTGACTTTTACATATATAGATATACCAAGGCTAGATCTACACTTGAAGTGCTAGAGTGTTGCATTTTAAGCGTAGACACTGATTACAGCAACAGGAGGATTTCTCCCATTCCATGGGTGAACCACCGGCTAGGGGAGGCTAGCCCCCCAGCCTGGCCCACCCCTTCCGCCTGAGCCCCCACGACCCCTTTGCCCCAGTCAACTGAGCACCAGGAGGGCGGCCCCCCAGAGCACCAAGCAGGTAGCACGCAGACCCCACCCAGCCTCCCAGAGAACTGGGTGGGTGGCACACGGCCTCCTGTCCCCTCCAGCTCTGGAGTGCTGGGCAGCGTGGTCCCAGCGGATGGGGCTTCCCAGCCATGGGCAGACCCAGCTACCCCAAATTCCAGCTGCCCTAGTCCCAGCTGGCTTCCCTTCCCGGAAGAGGAGCAGCCTGCCTGGGCTGGGGCCAACTAGCAGCAGGAGGGGGCCTCTGGATGGAGCCTAGGCAGGGCCACGTGGGGCTGTTCGGGTAAACACAGCTTTCCCCTCCCTATCAGAGGCACTGTCCATGCCAATTGCTGTAATTAATTCACCTCCTTGAGAAGTGTTAGTGCTGTCTACACCAGGGATTAGGCTGGCAAAGCTATGTCTCTCAGTGGGGTTAATTTTTCGCATCTAAGAGGAGTAGCGATGCAAATGTAAATTTTCAGCATAGATCAACCCAGTGCCTTTACTTAAGCCAGATCTACACTCAAAAATTAAGTCAATCTAGTTACATTGCTTTGGGTTTGAAAAATCCACACTCCTGAGGCATGTAATTAAGCACGAGTCATGCTAAGCTGTAGATAAAGCGAGTTCTATGCAGTGAACTGCACATGGGTCAATGAGACCTTATAAACCTCACTCCTGTGTTCTGCATGGTCATTGGAGAGCCCGTTGTATCTTTTGTGATAATAGGAATTTATCATATTGTCTTTGCCAAACATTTCACTTCACTCTGCTTTTTGTGGAGAGAGCAAAAGTTCCTCCCTCAGCATTAAATGCTCCTGTATAATTTAACATAGTTTATGCAAGTGTCCTGGCCAGATGTTGCTAGACCCCTAGATTCATTTGGGAAGCTAGTTTATCTACCCACAACACACCAAGACAGACACAATTGGAAATGCATGGAAGTGCCTTACCCGAGTTTTGGCCTTCATAAAAACATGACTCTCCATATCTTTGCTTGATTTATTGTGGGCTACACCGGCCTTCCTCATGGCCTCATCACTGAAAAACAAGACATGGAACTCATAAAGGACATTAACTGAAGGCAGTAGAAACCCCCCATCCCTATCTAGGAAACAGATGGATGGCAACTTATCACCAATGAATCACAGAATACATACAAACAGTAAACAAAGGAACCGAATTCCACTGATTTACATGCACAATCTGATTAACATCAATAGCAGGTAGCCAGCACATCTCCTCCTCTAATTAGTCATTAACCTCCTTGCTAGAAAGGAAGAAACTAGGAAATACTCCCATCAGGCAGAGACTGTATGAAATTCAACAACTGATTCCATTTCAAGGTGCACAGGAGACCATCTTCTCCTGTCAGAGGGCCAAAATAAACACCTTCCATACTATGGGGGTTGCTATGAGGCTTCTATGCTACTTTTAGCCCAGTGAATTTAAAGACACTAACCTGGGACAATGATTGTTTCCCTCTCTCCACCTTTCCAACATCACCTGCCTCTTTTGATTATTAACTCTTTGAAACAGAGACCATGTATTCACATGAGGGTTATACAACACCCAGTCAATAGGGGCCAATACTTAGCATGTACTTTGAACACTACCGGAATATAAATCTAGTATATTCTTGAAGCTTTATAAATACAATACATTACTGATGGGTTGCGTGGTTAAGCTTTTTTATAAAAAAATAAGTGGTGCAAGTCTCTCCTGCTCTGGATTCATAACCACAAAGACGGGGGTGGCATGCTCTGGCAGTGAGCCCCTGAGCAGCAGGGGCAACCCCCCTCCGACTGGGAGCCCCAGAGTGTGGGGGGCAGACTGTATTACTTACATCACCTGTTGGTATCAATGTCTATACAAACACCGTGTCTTAAACGCTACACCTCTCATGGAGGTAGAGTTATTGAGTCGATATAGTGGGCGACTTAAATTGGTGTGTGCAACATTTTAATGTAGACACTTACAGAGTTAGGTCAAGGTAAGCTGCCTTATGTCAACCTAACTCTGTAATGAAGACCAGGCCTGACTTTGTTTCTCTCCAACTTCTCTCAGGCTGCCCAGCATCTGTTTCTTGCTAGGTTCCTCCATAATTTTAAACAGCTCCAATGTCTCATAGGATCCTAAGAACACTTTGGTATGGAATTCTCATTTACTCCATTACTAAATGCAAGGGTTGTTCTGCACCTTTGGTCTTTAGGATGGGGTCTTTTCAGCAAGTGAAAATGTCTGGACCCGAGCCCAATGCCAAACATATTAAGGCCTGAACCACAACACAACCTCTTCAGGCCTCTTCGGGAGATAAGGCCTCAATTTAGCATAGCACAGCACCAGATTAATCTATTAGCTTTGATTCATTCTAAGGAAGATCAAAGAGTTAGGATAATGCAATCATGTTCCCTGAACAATGAACCTTAGTTTGCTTAAAGTCAGGGCGCTCCTCATATGTGACACCCTAACATGAGCTCCTTATAACATTTTTAGATTCTAATTTTTTTTCATATGGGGCAGTAGAAGGGGAAGGAAGTTCTGGGCAGGAGAGGATGCAGGGTGAGAAGGATTGGACTCTGGGAGAGAGGACCTGGGGATGAGTGGCAGAGGGAATGGGTGCTTCCCCATCAACCCACCATTTTTTCTCTCCTGCGTGCTGGAATCTGGGAAGCCCCACACCACTGCCTCTGCCCCCCACCATCATGTGAAACAGGATCTGGTTTGGGGGAGCATCTGAGGCCCTATCTCCCATGAGGCAGGACATGGGAGCCATGCCCCTTCCTCTTATCCCACTCTTTTATGGACCAGTATCTGAGGGCCCTTTGGGTTGGGAGCTCAGAACAGGCAGGCCGCCTGCATATCGCAGGTTCACAGGTACTGGCACTAGGGAGGAGGGAGAAAACACCCACTGACAGGAATGGAGAAGTCCACATATCTCAGAATTATTGTTTCATATTGTATTCACCTCCTTGGGATGTTCTCAGCTGAACAAGAACATAGCATTGAGATGAATGGGCTAGTTTACACAATTTTGAACCTCCTATGTTGCACATAAAGCCCCTACCCCACAATCTAAGCCTAGATCTTGGCCTTTTTTACACTCTGGAGACTGTAGCTATGCAGACATGGCCCTGTAACGTAGATACAGTCTATAGTGACCAGAGAGGTTTTCCTGTTGCCTTATGGCAGCAGATGTCAAACTTCATTGCACTACAATTCCCATCTGCCAACAAAAATTATTACATGAACCTGGGTGAGGGTAGCCAGAGCCCAAGCCCTCCGCCCTGGGCCAAAGCCCCAGGCAGCAGGGCTCAGGCTTCATCTTCAGCCCCAGACCCCAGCGACTCACTTTGGGGTCTTGACCCAGAGTCTGAGAACCGCTGCTGTAAGAACTCCATGTCCCAAGGGACAGTAGCTAGGTTGATGGAAACATTATTTTGTCAACCTAGCTGCATCTACACTGGGAGTTAGGTAGGCTCAGCTACAGCACTCGGTGCGGATTTTTCACATCCCCGAGCTCTATAGCTGTTGACGTATATTTTAAGTGTAGACCACACCCGAGCATCTCCACTCTCCTGTCCCTTCTTCCCTCCAACTGGGAGAGGACACTCCTCACAACCCCACCACATTTCCACCTCCCCGTGGTCCCTCCAAGCTTACCGGGGGCATGGAATCAAAAAGAGGAGAATGGAGATGGTATGGGAGGACTCAAAGGAATGCATGGGGGCCTTGATGCAATGGCATGACGGAGAACATGGTGGTGGTGTTGGAGCAGGGATACAGAAGTCTGAACAATGGAAGAGGGAATATGTGGATTGCAGCAGTGACAGGTGTTGGGATTATGCAGGGAAGAGTGGAGTTATTCAGTGAGTGCTGTTGGGGAATTTCAGTCTCTCCTCCCAAAACTTCCACATACATCAATGATACGTCTACAGACCTTAGCACTCCAGTATCAGTCCACCTCATGATCCTGAATGTATTTATCCACATAACACCCCTGAGAGATAGGAAGGTGCTATATTATCCCCATTTTTGCAGATGGGGAATTGAGACAGAGCAACAAAGTAACTTGCCCTAGGTCACACAGAAAGTCTGTCATGGAGAAGGGAACTGAACCTAAGTCTCCCAAGATCCAGATGCTAGCCAGTGGATCATCCTTCCTCTCTAGCACTGTCTCAACTCTATCAAAAACATCCTCGCTATTATGATCCCTGCACTGTTCCTGCATCCTCTCATCCAGCTGCTTAACCGGTGTCCCCCAAGCTGGTACTTTCCTCTCTGTGGGGAGGGAGAACTACGCTGTGATCACAGTGGATAAACCTGTTTTTTAATTGATTTTTTAATTTCAATTTAAAATTAAATTTGAGATGGCAGCCTATATGAAGGCTTACATTTACTATATTATATTGAAATCATTTAAATTAAATATAAAAAAACCTAAAGGCCTGACCAGCTCCCTCTAATTAGTCTTTGATTCTCACACCCATGTAACTGTAATTCAGCCCTTGTGTGTATACATTGTGCCACAGTCTAATTACGTGATCATTGCCACGGTTCAGGGCATCTGCACCTGTGTTCCCTCTGTAATCCACCAATAGCACCCACTCATAGGCTTCTGGCTCCCCAGCCATCACCTTGCTTGGATAGAGACATGTGCCTCACTCCCTTCTGACCCAGATATTTCCAAGCTATACAGATCCTCGGTAAGTCAGACTGCCCAAGCAGGCCTGCTTTGTTTTTCTCCTCAGAAGCAGAATTGCGTAACTGCTCACAACTTCAGGTCCAACCCAGCTTTTCCTAAGCAAGCACATTTATTCTTAAGGTGAAAGCATTACAGAGAAAATATTAAAACAATAAGAGAGCTTATATGCATGCTAATAAGCTTACCAGAGATCACCCGAACTTCAGCAAGGGCTCTGGCAGGAGTCAACCCCCACCAAGCATGTTTTCCTGTGATTACAAGTTCACAACAGCTGTTGGCTCAGAACAAATACCCCCCATAAATCTCCTTTACAGTTTGGGCCTCTGATCCTGTCCTCACATAACAGATGATCAGCAGACAAAGGTCCCCTCCTCAGAGCAAAACCGCAAATGGATGCATTCTTACATAACTGGACGGGGCACATTTGCATATCCATTCTCTAGAGATTTACTGGAAAACCCACTTAACTTGAAAAGTTCATTCTTGTCTGGCGCACACTGTGTTAAATAGTCCTGTGAAGCTACTAATACTTTCTCTGATTTAACTTAGTCATGTCTTTCTCCAGAGACATTATATACAAGCCCACAATAATACATCAACATTTGCATGTTTAATACAACCAACTCCTAAGGTACTTAAACTTGATTCAGTAAGATTTAACTTAATTTAATACTATTTGTCAAGGAAACTGCCATCTCTCACTATCACTATTTTTTCCATATGACCCCTGCTTTATTCAGTGCACAGGACAGACAGTACTCAGGGATTAAATCCAGGTTGTATAGAGAATGAGTTGTTTGTTTGTAGGATCCTTGCTTCACTTGCTGAGAAAGTGGAAGATGTGTAGTGAATGAGACATTGGATTAGAGAAAGGATGGTCTCATGAGTAAGGCAGTTGAATACTACCCTGGAGAATTAAGATTCTATCCCTGTGTCTGCCAGCGAGTTCATACATGATACTGAGCAAGTCACAAACCAAGGTTTTCACAGGTGGCCACAGTGTGTTCATTTTTTAGGTACACATCTTGAGACACCAGGGATCTGATTTGAAGACGTACTGAGGACTCAACTGCAACTGAGGTCATTAAGAGCTCTGCTCTGAATATATAAAGCACTACTTTGAAAAATCAGGCTCTTGGCTCTCAAAGTTGACACTAAAAATTAGCTGATACTTTAAAATGGGAGATATGAAGTCACCTCACATGGGCATTATAAAGATAGTTCTTTAGAAACACTAATGAATTTAAGATACTACAATGACAGTACTAATTCTGCATTCAGAGCTGGGTTTGGATAGTGCGCGTAAATCATGCATCAGCCACACACTGAATAAAGAGAATAAAAATAAATATTGAATAGCTTTCTGTTCAGTGACCACCATCTAACCAAAGCGAGGAATACTTGTAGCACCTTAGAGACTAACTAGTTTATTTCAGTTTGCTGAATGACACACAGGATAAAGACTATCATAATGCACAACAGGGCCAGATTAAGGCTGTACCTTACTTAGACCTTAGTCCAGCCCATGCTTTTCTGCACATTGGGCTACCCACAATTACCATCCTTGTCTGTCAACTGCCCTTCTCTCCAAATCTTCCCATTTCATGTTGAGGTGCTTGATGTCATTCAGAACTTTTTGTTTCCATGTTATTCTTGGTCTTCCTCTTTCTTCTTGCATTTTCTGAATTTCATTCAAGGGCGGTATTTGGTAAGCATTATTTTTCCATTCGCTGCATATGTCCCAGACACTATCTTCTTTTGTAGATTTGGGGGAGGGGGGGTGCCCTGTCCAGTAATTTTTCTCACTTCTTCATTCATCTTCCAATCTCTATATGTTACTCCCAATATTCTTTTCAGACATTTGTGATGAAATGTATCCAGCTTTTGCATATCTTTCTTGGTAAGTTGCCATGCCCTCACTGCTATATGTTGTGATGGCAACAACAATGGCTTTGTACACAGTTTTGTCTTGAGGGAAATGTTTTTGAGTCTTCCATATGCAATGTTTGCCATCCCGATTCTTATTTCCTCGGAAGAAATACCATCTTGATTGATGGCACTTTTGATAAGCAAAATTGTACACCTTCTCCAGTTTCTTTTCAGTTTTGATTTCTATCCCTGTAGTCCCCATTAACATGACTTTACATTTCTTTGCATTGTATCTTAAACCTATCATCTCCATTTCTTCTTTTACTTGGTTTTTGCATGTTTGTAGTCCGCTGGCATCTTCATTAATAAGAGCAATATCATCAGCAAAGTCTAGAGCAAATAGCCTTGAACTGTTCTATTTCATATGCATCACTGTCGCATTGTTTTAATCCATAATTGATTACTAGCATCAACAAAAAAGGAGACAGGATACACATCCATCTTTATGCTGAATGGCTTACCCAATCCATTTTCCATTTTAATGCAGCTTTTTGAGTTGGTGTAGAATGCCTTCAAAATGTTGACTAATTTTGTTGGAATTCCATATTGTTTCACAATGTTCCACATTGTTTCTCTGTTTACACTATTGAATGCCTTTTGAAAGTCCACCAAACTGATGACAAGACTGCCTTGGAATTCAATTCTGTTCTCAATCTGTCTCAGGGTGAAAATAGCATCTGTGCATGATCTCTCTTGTCTAAATCCAGATTGTTGCTCACATAGGATGGTATCGATCTTTCCTTTTATTCTATTCAGGAGGACTGCTGCTAGTACTTTTCCTGTGACATATAGAAGTGCTACTCCCCTCCAATTTGAACGATTTTTTAGATCACCTTTCTTTGGTAACTTGATTATATTACCGAGGGTCCATTTTTCCAGCACTTTCTCCTCCATCCATATTTTGTTGCACAGTGAACAGATGACTGATTCCATGTCTTCGCCTCCAAATGTAAGCATCTCAGGATGAATCCCGTCCAATCCACGTGCCTTGTTGTTTTTCAGCTTCTGCAGTGCTTTATTACTTCTTCAATTTTTACCTCAGAGGCATCTGAATTTTCATCCATATGCTGTTAACTGTTTCAGGATTGTGTAGACCATTTTTGTATCATTTCTTTCCCCTGCTTGTTCAGCTTCACTAGCCTTACTTTCTATCCCATTTTGCTTATCTTTTTTGCATTGTTTCTTTACTGCTATGTCAAGGTTCCTGTAGATTTGTTTTGTTTCTTCAGTCGCATGTTGTAGTACCAGAGCCCTTTGTTTTCTTCTTCTTGTCTATAATTTTCCTGTTTTTTCTTTTACTGTTCTTTATTGCTTCCTCTCTTTCTACCAATTATCTTTTCAGCTGCTTCTAGCATAGCTATTTTGGAAAGATCCCTGTATTTTTCCACTTCATTTTCTTCAAGATTTTTTAAGGGCTCAAACCTGTACTTGACCTCCATCAGGTACTCTTTTCGTATCCTGCAATCTTGTAGTTTCTGTATACTGAATAATCTGAGTCTGTCTTCTTTCTTTTTGAGCACTTTAAACTTCAATTTGATGTTTGCTTTCAGCAAGTAGTGATCGCTCCCTATATCTGCTCCTCTGAATACTCGTGTGTCTAACACTGATATTTTCCACCTTTTACTAACACAGATATAGTCGATCTCATTTTGTATAAGGCCATCTGGTGAAATCCAAGTCTTTTTGTGTATGTTTTTAGGTTGGAAGAAAGAATTGCAGATGCTAAGACTGTTTTCGGCACAAAATTCAAGAAGTCTTGTCAAGAATCAGAGAGGTGGCCGTGTTAGTCTGGAATTGCAGAAGTGACAGAGTCCTGTGGCACCTTAAAGACTAACTAAAGTATTGAAGCATAAGCTTTCGTGGGCTAATACCCACTTGGTCGTCTTGTGCCACTGTCTCTCACTGTTCCAGTTGTAGGTGGGCCGATTATTGTTTCTCAACCTCCTCTTTCATTTCCAATCTGGGCATTAAAATCTCCAATAACCAGGACAAGATAGTGGTTTGGTATTTCTTTCATTACATCATTCAATTCTATATAGAATCTCTCTTTGTCCTCTTCATCTGCATCTTCGGATGGAGTATATGCCTGGACTCTGATGCACTTCATGTGCCGAGAGTGGAATCTAGCTGCCAGTTGTAGTCCTCCTTTAATACTGGCATTTCTTAATTTTGGAGTGTTTGACAATGTTTTTTAACAGATATTTTAGATGTACTATAACACATAATACACCCAAAGACCTTTCAGTATGAGCACCTTCTAAGTGTAACTGTTAAAGCCTTAGTGAATTAACAGGCAAATATTACTGCTTTTTGTACCCTACTGATAATTTTACCTTTTTCAATTCTCTGGCTCGCATTGATAAGTTTATTTTTGCAATTGACAGTTTCATGATCAGTACTTTTCCTTCCCTCTGAACACAATTTAAGAAAGTCATCTCTACTATTTTTGTATTTCTTCACTTTTTTAAATGTCAGTGATGAATAATACTAAACATAAGTACCTTAAATCAATAAAACAGATATATTTTTGAAAACTCTTTACTAGCAACTACCATAGATAGCTTCACCTGCCCCTATGATTAATATTGGCCAACACAAAGTGCAAGCAAATACATTTTGTAAAGTGCCCGAGACTGGAGCAACCTGTTGAAGGGTGCAGGGTCTAGTGATGAGAGTTCTCTACTAGGAACACCCTGTTGCTGGCCATAGGAAGTCTGACAGGAATCTACAGTGAAAATGGACCCTGTGAATTAAAACTCCTATGAGAAGATAAGAGCAAGAGGCAATCCATGAGTACCAGTCATCTTTCTATTTAGGTATTTATAGTGTAGAAACAGTGAGTATAATTAAACCAAGCATGGCAAGTGTACAGATCCCAGATATATTTTAACTATAAAGTTAGTCTTTAAGGTGCCACAGGACTTTGTTACCTCTGCTATTCCAGACTAACACGGCTACCTCTCTGATTCCAGATATATTTTGTTCACATTCCGTCCATTCAATTCTGCCCTATATGAAGGATTGAAGGTTTCAAGGGTTGTCCCAAATAGAGCACATTGCAATAATCTTGTTACTAAGGCATGGATCCAAGTACCAAGACACACACCAGAGAAACTGTCACAGCCTTCTGAGCAGCCTTAGATGAAAAATGACACATCATGGTATTCTCAGCTGACAACCAGGGACAGCAATAGATCAAGAGTAACCCAAAGACTGAATCACACTGACAAGTGTGGGACATACACCTCAAACAGCCCCCACTCACTCCTCTAACATTTTCCTGTACCTCGGAGCCCAGCTTCCATCATATCCAGGATGAGCTTAAGCCATTCTCTACCATATACTTCCCCAGTTTTCTCAAACAGTTGGAGATCACAGGGACTGTAGTATCCAGGTTTAATCAAAAAGAATCATAAGGTCTAAGTGTCATCCACCATTGACGACCCTACTGCCTCTACCAGTTGAAACATGCACATAAATAAGATGGAACCCTGCACAAGATAATCCCCTGCAGGAAAGAAAAAGCACTTTACTACCCTGTGGAGCTCTCACAAGAACAAACTTACTGAAGCATCTTCACATCCATTTCCAAAAGCTTTGCAGAAAAGTCAACAAATCCTACTGGCCACTAGTATCTAAAGCTATTTATAACTGAAACAAGACTAATGTGGATGTTTTGCTTGTGTCCATACCACCATCTCATGTCTATCTCCAGCAAATGCCTAAAATCAGACTGATAGAGGAAATCCATGTTTGAAATTGCAGTAATAGGAGCTGCCTCACTTAGCATGTATGCAGCTATACCATATCCAAGAGACTCTTTCTAAAGATGGGTCACTTGAATATTTTCATACAAGTTTAATTTATTTTAAATGAGTCTTAATAGTGTGAATATTTGTTAATGACAAGTAACATTAATTTTCATCATCCTATAAAGGTGAACGAGAAGATTTGTGCATGGAATAGTGAGCTTTCAGAAGTATTTTGCAAGATCTTGTTAAACACTTTCTATGGTTACAGAACATTTTCCAAAGGAAATCTACATAGTAATTATTTTAATTATTTCCTTTACATGTCAGTTACTTATGACTCACTGAAGGTGAAAACGGAAGCATAGGGAGAGGAACCAATGCATGATCAGACCTCAGAAACATTCCTAGGCAACAGCTCCAAACCCTGCTGCTATATATCACACTGAGCATACCTCCGGCCAAGCTGTAATTTCAGATATGACACATTAAAATCTCAATAAAAGCACTATAATAATGATTTACCAATACCAGCAACAGCATTTTTTTTTAAATTAAGATTTTATGTCCGAGAGGTGTTATGCAGAAACTTGTCTGTGCTTACGATGATAATGCAAAACAGCTATGAACTGAGGGTATTTCAATACTATCTACTTTCCAATTTCCAACATTTTACATGTTTAAGTGGCATTCCTTGTTATACAATTATTTTGTTTTTAATTAAGATTTTGTTTGCTAAAACTGATACATTTACTTAATCTGTTATTTTAAGCTTCTCTTGAAGGTATTCATCAGCGTCCATTTTTAAAATACCACTGACAGAAGACTGCTACAGACTGACATATATAGACAGAAAAAAAGAGCTTAATTGCATTAGCTCCAAGTATCATTGCCCCTGTGGATTATCTTTGTGTAAGAAAGTGACTTCACAGAACAAACTAAAAGTGTAATATATTAGCTCTGGGCACCCAAAAAGCATGCGAAGCACTTCACAGGCACAAGCAAAGCAGCTCCCTGTCCTGAATAGTTTATAACCTAAATTCAGGCATAAACCTCCATGAAGACCAAAACAAATAAAATAGGATAGGGAACAAGAGTTACAGGAACGAGATCAGGTGGTTAAATAGTGACACACCTAAACATCTTGATAGAAATATTAAGCCCGTTTATAATTATTTGCTTCCCAAAAGTAACAAGGCAGAGCAGAGAGTAGGGCCCACGCAGTCAGCGGTTTATTTAATATTGTTCTGAAACCGCAAAGGCTACCAAGTTGGTCAGGAAGCCACAGAAGGGGTTCAGCAACTCCCACAGAAAAGACTGGAAGAGAACTCGGGATCGAAAGCCGGGTGGCCAGCCTCCTCCGGAGGGGGGAAGGGATGGGGGTGAATTAGGGACCCCCGGACAGACCGATGGAAGGGGAGAGGAGCAGCGGCGCGGTCGGCTGGCTCCGGGTAACTGAGCCGGGGGCAGGAAAGCCAGCCCGAGACACACAGCCGGGTTGGCGGGGAGAGAGTGGTGGGGTAGCGGGGGCGCGCCACCCCCAGAGGCTGCCAGCAGGCCGCGAGGAGGCAGGACGCCCCTGGGGCCACCCCCACGGGAAGCCGCCCAGGGCGGGGGCGGTGCAGCACGGCAGGAGAGCGAGACGTCGAGGCGGGCTGTCAGCTCCAGCGACAGGAGGGCGCGGGGCCCCCACCCTCCGGCAGCGGGGCGCGGAGTGTCCCGCCTGCCCAGCCAGTCTCCCTGCCGGGCAGCCCGAGGCAGGGCGCGTTTGCGGCCTACGCTGCCCCGCTCCCGCCCCCGCGTGCCCACGGGGCCCCGCACTCACATCTGGCTGACCAGCTTCTGCCGGAAGTTCGCGCTGCGCCAATCGGTCTCCTGCCCAGACACGTCCATCCCCGCCGCTGCTACCGCCGCCAGCCCCAGCCGCCGCCGCGCTTCCCTCCGCCGCTGACGACGATCCGCCACAGGCTAACCCGGAAGTGACATCAACTTCCGGCGCGGTGGGCGCGCTGCTGCGCTGGAAAATGAAGTCTCCGTTGGCCTCGTTCTCGACCAACCGTTCTTCCCCCGAAGCATGTTGGGAAACGTAGTCCCGCTGCTTCCCCATTCCCATGGGCCACCCGATGCGTGGTGGGAGATGTAGTCCTGGGTGTGGAACAGGCTCAGGGGGAGCCGCGCTCCGGCCAGCACTAGGTCGGGAGGGACGCTGCTTCGAGCCCACGGCCCCAGTGCGGCCTTGGTCCCGCAGTGTGGAGCAGCCCCGCCCGGGGCCCCGGAGAATTGTATTTTGTCTTCAGTCCCTCAAGTTCAATGAGAGGCCTGGGCCTTAGCCCCAGTACGAGGGGCTCCACGAAGCTCACGTCCTGCAGGTATCCAGAGCTCTACTGACTTCAGCGGGGCTTAGGGTGACCAGACAAGCAAGTGTAAAAGATTGGGACAAGAGCTGGGGGGGATTGGTGACTAAATAGCTCCCCCGATCCGGACTGTCCCTATAAAGCAGCACCTCTGGTCACCCTAGTGGGGCTTCACACAGATGTAAGGTACCCCAGACTAACACGGCTACCTCTCTGATTCTTGACAGATGTAAGGGTTTGCCCAGACAGAGCAGCCTGCACAAATGAGGCCTGGGTTACAGCCAGCATTATGTCAACCTATTAAATATTTTCTTTCCCCAAAAGCCAGAGTGAAGCCACGCAGGGCATTATCATGTCCTGCCCACTTCACTGCTGGCCTCCTAAAGGGCTTCAGGATTAAAGCCTTCATTTACAAAAATAATGGTGGCTAGCCCTCTGTGGCTGAACAGGGCTATTTAGAAAAGCTGGATGAGCCCAAGTCCACGGGGCAGGATGCGCTGCATCTGAGGGTGCTAAAGGAGTTGGCGGATTTGATTGCAGAGCCATCGGCCGTTATCTTTGAAAACTGATGGTGATCGGGGGAGATCCCGGATGGCTGGAAAAAGGCTAATGTAGTGCCCATCTTTAAAAAAGGGAAGAAGGGGGATCCAGGGAACTACAAGCCAGTCAGCCTCAGTCAATCCCTGGAAAAATCATGGAGCAGGTCCTCAAGGAATCAATTCTGAAGCACTTAAAGGAGAGGAAAGTGATCAGGAACAGTCAGCACAGATTCACCAAGGCAAGCCTGACTAACCTAATTGCTTTCTATGATGAGATAACTGGCTCTGTGGATGAGGGGAAAGCAGTGGACATGTTATTCCTTGACTTTAGCAAAGCATTTGATACGGTCTCCCACAGTATTCTTGCCAGCAAGTTAAAGAAGTATGGGCTGGATGAATGGACTATAAGGTGGATAGAAAGCTCATGATACGGTTACTTGATATGATGCTGTAAAGGGAAGGGAGATAATGAAGGTGTTTAAAGAGCATAAGTAGTAGCGTTTTGAGCAGACTAGAAATGGGAGGCCAGACAGGAGATGATTACAATAATTAAGACTAGATAGAGTCAATAGATCCTAGTGTCATGGAAAGCGGTGTGGGCAGTGGGATACAAGTTGGATGACTGCCAAGCCAATGGTTCTCAAACGGGTATGTGTATCCCTGAGGAGTACACAGAGGTCTTCCAGGGGTACATCAACTCATCTAGATATTTGCCTAGTTTTACATCAATGTACATAAAAAGCACTAGCAAAGTCGGTACAAATGAAAATTTCATACAGACCAAATGACAAAGTAAGCAATTTTTCAGTACTAGTGTACTGTGACACTTCTGTATTTTTATGGCTGATTTAGTAAGCAAATAGTTTTTAAGTGAGGTGAAACGTGGGGATACGCAAGACAAATTAGATTCCTGAAAGGTGTACAGTATTCTAGAAAGGGTGAAAACCACTGTGCCAAGCTAGCGTTGATTAAGCAATGTGTTCACAGGAACATACAGTTAATTAACTTTCAATGTAAATTATATATGTATTAACTGGAAAGTTAGTGTGCTTTAAGAATTTTATTGTGTGTACCAAGGTCATTGTAATCAATGCGCACCAACTAAAATGTGTGTGTAGTAAACCTCCCATATAGAGAAGCCTTTAGAGATGTAGATCACTTCAATCTCACTAAATCCACACCTATAACTGCACATCAATGCACAGGGGTGGATTTTCTGAAATAAGCAGCCATGCATATCATTCATCAAAATGTGGTGGGGTTGATCACCTGTAGAACACAGGGAGAAGCTATGAAAGCTGTGGATGGAAGATAACAGCATGCTAATATGTTTACAATGAAATTACACGGAAAAATATAGGGCAGGAAGATAAAATACATTACACCGCTGGCAAGTTATTGTTTGTCAGAGCCAACTGATAGTTTTGTAGTAGGAAGATTTCAGTGACTCACTCCACCCTTTGCCTCACAAATAAGCTACCAGTAATAAAGCGCTTCTGGGGGGAGAGGAGTGGGTTAATGTGCATATAGGTGCGCTTACACTACATCACACTTGATTTCGAAAATGTCATCCAAATTTCTCTCTTTTGCTGGTCATTGACTTATTAGCATTGGCAGCACTTTTAGGATTAAGTGTATTTTTGGATGGAACCGGGTCACTGCATTAATCAAGGCAAATGTGCCAGACCCCAAGCCAGACGCCTATCCGAAAGACATGAGAGATGTCCAGATAGATCTCCAAGCAGGCAGATCTATACACAGCCAGCCCCGAAAGACGAAATTGATGAGGTCCCCTTTAAGGGGGGCTTGTGGGCGTAGCCCTCTGTTCAGTCACGTGGGAAGGGCGCTCTGGCCTGACTCTATGGTTGAACGAAGATGAACCCGGAAGAAGGCGGCGGGGCAGGCGCGAGGCTGGGGTCGCTGTTGCCGGTAGGTGACTGCAGGGCTGTGTCCAGGGGGGGCGCCCTCTGCCCTCCCCGGATTTTCCAGGCGGTATTCGGGGATGGTTCCAAGGTCCCCGCCGGGGGGAGGGGGGGGGAACCCCTGGCTGAGCTGCCGCCTTGCCCCCACCCCGAGGGCGGGCGCCCCTTGCTCCTGGACCCCACTCGGGGGGCTGCCCCCTCCCCGACACCGAGCAAGGCTTAGTGTCCGTATTGCGGCCCCCGGCGCTGTCCAACAGCGGAGTGACTGACTGACAAGCTGCCCAGTGCGATGACTACATAGGCGGTGCTGCTCATGCACAAGGAATCCCCCCAACCCCCGATATTTTAGGTCCACTTCTTCTGGTGCTTCTCCCCCCCCCCCCCCCCCCGCTGTCTTCCTCATCCTCTGCTAGATAAGGGGCTGCCACGGAGAGCCATCTTGGTGTGTTTTGTGGCGAGGAAGAGAGACGTGAAGAACCGGTGTGCAGCTGTCCTTGTGATTGTCAGCTCCATTCTGCTGGCGTGTAACACAGCTGCTTGTTTTTCTACAGTTGGGACGATAGGGAATGAGTAGTGCTCAGAGCGTTGATGGGAGCCAACAGCAGTACTGCTTCGGTTTAGTGGGAACAAGGATCAAAGAAATAACCACTTAAAGCCATTTCTATTATTTATATTAGTGATTCTGAGAACCCTTATAATTAACGGCTGGAAACATAAAGTCTTCTGCAGTGCTGTTCCCACAGCTTTAGAAGTAGGTTACAACTGCAAATAGGATAAAGGCATGGAGGTTAAAGGTGAATGAGCAGTCAATGTCATTCAGGTGCCATGAAAAGCAAAGCCACAGTATATGATAGGGAATCTCATTGAAAAGTCAAATCTTAGGTCCCCCTGCAGTGCTCTCTATTGGTAGAGCAGAGATTGGATTCCATTGTTCTAAATGCAAAGAAGATTCTTTAGTCAGACTGCTGACCATGTGCTGTTCTTATTTTGAGTTTGTAGCTCCAAAACTAAGGTAGCCAGTGGTCCCAAGGGCCACTATAGTTTCATCACCAAGTCCTGACAAAGCAGTCATGGAATAGGGTTGCTAACTATACTATCCTGCCTTATCTGGACTGTGTACCTTGGAATTGGGATGACTGGGGTGGTGTTTTCAGTCCCACGTGAGCAATAATTTTAGCAACTAGAAGGGATGGTTTGGGAGTAACATTGGAAGTTGACTTTATCTGTCTTTCTTGCCTGACCTGAGAATGTACATTAATTGATTAGTTTGGAACCCAAATTGATTTCTGGGAAACTATCTTTCTGTCTTGTATAACCTGGAATACGCTTTTCATAATTAGGAATCTGTGGGTTGACATTAGGAACGGAACATTAGGAGTGACATTAGGAAACTGGAATTACCCTGTTATTGGAAGGAATAGGCTCTTAGAAGAAATGGAGCTTTCTTGTAACAAACTCATAAAAGATAGTACAGAGCCTGTAATAGATCTTTGGGGCCTAGACTTACTTTGGGAAGGAAGGTGACGTTTTATAACACATGCAGTTGGCATCAGTGGTGCCAGTGAATCCACAAAAGGCAGTAAAACCATTAGATCATGGGTTCTCCAGTTTTTTTTAAGGATGGACCACAACTTAAATATCTCCTGGACATCTTTCTCTCATTCACAATTATATGATATCTTTGTGGCAAATACAGCAATTACTTAAATGGAAAATGAATATTGAGAAAGCATTTATGGATTTTTATCTGTCTTAATCTGATTTAATAGTTGGAAACACAGCGGAAAGCAAGCAACGTTTGACTAGATAGCTTCCTGCACACCAACAACATATCATTCAGTGAACCAGAATTTGAAAGCCATTGCAGTAAATTAGCTACTGTTTAAAAATCTGTACATCCTCACAGAATCGTTAGAGTTCTTTCTAAATTCAACTTTTCTCTGCCATTCTTTCATATATTTTTTTGAATGAAAGATGGGTATAAAAACAAGCACTTTTTTAACAGAGTTCAGCAGCTGCTGCCATCTGTCAGAGTCTTCTCCATGAGACATCCTAAGTAGATGCTGTGAAAATTATATGTTAAAAACAACAAGCGAGCATGATCTGTAAGGAGGAATAAATAGAAACAGTTGAACTCAAAAAGATAAAACAAAGCCTTTTGAAAAAGCTTTGGAAACACTTTTTTGCTTATTTAGCATTTTTTCTGTATTTATAATTACATTATTATGCATTGGTGCCCAGTGTGTGGCCTACAAGGTGATGCTCAAGAACACAGTGCAAACTATCATACTACATCTGAGAGTAGTCTGTGATTGGACAATTAATGTCCATTGTATTGCACAAGACAGTAGAAATTGTATGATGAGTTTTAACTTTGGCATTTCCTGACTCTTGATTGCCTAGCTATGCAATTTGTGACTTTTAACATTTTCTCAGCATAATTTTGCAGTGAATACTATAGAGCAATATGTAGAGCTGTGAGTAAATGTAGATTAGACAATATTGTATCATGGAGATTTCTCCCTTTCAAATGTTCCACTAATTCTAGAGACTGGGAATTGTTTAGAAGTTCAATTCTTCCCGAAAGTGGTCTTTATATTTCCACTTTGGTAACCTAGAAAAACACTGCCAATTTTGGCAGGAAAAGCATGCTCTCAACACTGAATGAACATTCATAGCCAAGGTTGTAAAAGAGGTAGAACTGCGTTTTAAGGTCTCGCCATTGTACTTAAGGGTTTGTGTGTGTTGCTGACCGTGATAAGAGTTAAAATGCTGTTAATCAGCAAACACAAACATTTGCTATTTTTGTCGTCTCACAGAATTCATCCTGCTCTAACTGGTGAAGGACTAAGAATTTCTGCTTGTGATGGCAGAGGATCAGGAGCTGACTCAGCCATGCAAGACTCCCCAGGAGCCCTCCCTCCAGCAGTGCACCAGCAACACTTACCGCAGTGCAGAGCACTCCCAGTCCTTACTCAGCGGCCTGGTAGCTCTCCGAGATAGTGGCATCCTTTTTGATGTAGTCCTGGTAGTGGAAGGGAAACCTATTGAAGCTCATCGGATACTTCTAGCTGCATCATGTGACTATTTCAGGTGAGTCCAGTGTTACTGTGAATCTGTAACCAGCATCTTTCTCAATGTGACTCAAATCAGCAAAAAATATATATATAGGTATAGATATATATTTGTGGCTGGACTTCCATCTTTCTTTCCCGAGACTCCCCGTCCTTTCTCAAGTTGTACTATGTTGCATGCGGCATACCACGATTTATTCAGAACACTTTAATGCCTGCCCATTGAAGTCTGGAGGCCTACCCATTGAGGAATGAAAGAAATAGAAATTCAGCCATATTTTGGAATGTCCTTATCACTGAGCATTTAAAATCAGACCCTTAAGATGCATTTAAAAATATTTAATGTCTCTGTTCTTTTTTCTTGTGTATGACTTTTAAAAAAAAGGCTAATCACTCATTACTCCACATTGAGTTTTACTTCCAGGTGCCTCCATTTCACTCAGAACCCATAGTAGTTGGAGAAACATAGTGGTGCCTGTTTTATACATGCCCCATTCGGTACGACACAGTGCATTCTACAGAGCTGTTAAAATTCTATTGGCACCAACATGATTTGGCCTATTACAGTAATTTCATAATACAGAGCAAGTTATAAAACATGTTGTGGGAAGTAGTAGTCCTATGTGTGTTGTTGTTTATATAACTTAGGAGGGGCAATCCAACTTCTGATGATGTCAGTGGAGTCTTGATTTTAAGGGGAGTTGCAACAACCCTTAGTTGCTAAAAATTAAAATACTGAAAAGTCACCCTTTGCATCATAAGTTTAATGTCCCTCAACTTTTCCGTTCCAAAACCACATTAGCTCTAGTGAGTGGCACCCAAAAGTGGGATAAGCCATTCTTTGTAACCAGTCTTCTTTGGAGTAATACTGCACTGGTCCAAAACGCACACCCAGATTTCAGCTCTGAACACATTTAGACCAAATTAGTTTCTTTACATTCCTGATGGTGCACTTGAAGATTCTGTCTACTTCAAACAACTCCTACTTCTTCAACTGACAAAGCCTGATGTAACAGCCATCCTCTTTCTAGACAAGGATTGCATGGGACTTCCTTAGGACCACATGGACACTGCTTTGGAGTAGCAGTTGAATGAAGTGAAAGCACTCCTTTCCCTTCCTAGCAGCTGAGTATGTCTACACTGCATAGTGTACCTGTGTCTAGTCATCCACGCCTGTGAAACTGTGCTTGTCAAGCTTGCTTATGAGCCTGCACACTGCACTGATATGCATGCCAGGTGCCTTGTCCACATAGTCAGTGCATTGACAAATTTCTGATGTTCTGATTTCTGGAAGTTGGGGTTGCTTATGGTGCATGGGAGGTGAGTAGGAGTTTGGGAATTAGGCCAGAACACACAGGCCCCAGGAATTGTGGTATAGCATTGATCGACTATCTCAATATGAACCTAGCTACATGAACCCTTAGCTGTGTCTTTGCCACAGAGATGGAGGGCAGAGATGGGTGATACAGGTATAAGCTCTTATCTCACTGTATGCCTGGATGAGCCATCAAACGCATGTGTTGAGAACAAATAGGCACTTGCCTGAGGGCTTTAGGGGGGATTGAGTTTAAACATGCAATGTAGACCTTTAATGGACTTGTTCACCTTTGAACTGAGTGCACTCACTTCTCTACCACCCCAGCTCTTTCTGGAAGAGAACACAATGGTATCTGAATCCATGGGTCCTTTGTAGCAATAAAGCACTGTCACTAGACTAGCACACTTCAATGGCTATTTTAAACTTCTTTAAAAACAAGGGTTTATAACATGAACTCTAAAATCTTTAAAGACAGATCCCAATGCGGGATGCAGGATTCTGTATGCCTTCTTGATTGCTTTTACTTAATTAACTTATTTATTTTAATTTTTTCAATGAGGGAGGATTTTATGTTTTACAGGGGTCACAGTGCTTAATAGGGAAGCAATTTATAGGTTAAACTAATGCAAGGATGCACAGGGAGAATATGTGTACAGATAAGCACTGGTTAACTGGTTAACTAAAGCTTAACTATACCTTCTGGATTTTCAGAGCCAGCTAGCTGGTGTATCTTCACTTCATTCTGAAAAGGCTGTGCTCTGGGATTTCCAGTTCCAAAACTCTCTAGCCCACCATATTTCCTGGAGTACTGGATTTAGGAACAGGCATGGAGGCTTTGCAAAGCTATCTGTCCAGTTATGTCTGAGTGTTTTGGATGTCCCCAGAACATAATGGCTAAGCTGGGTTGAGCTGTCCATTGCTTTGGAACATCTCCAGTGTAGGCTGTACCTTTTTCTTTCTACAGAGGAATGTTTGCTGGAGGTCTCCGAGAGATGGAACAGGAAGAGATTCGCATCCATGGAGTCTCCTACAATGCTATGTGTAAAATCCTGAACTTCATTTACACCTCTGAACTGGAACTCAGCCTGAACAACGTGCAAGAAACGCTAACTGCCGCCTGCCAACTTCAGGTGAGGGATTGGTAGATGGAGCAAGAAGATACAGGGAAGAATGGGACCCATTATTTTTTATTATTATATATAAATAAGGAATGGAGACACTCTGGGGAATAACTGGGAGAGGTTGAAGAGGTGAACAAACACAATAGAGGAGGAATAAAGAGGAAGGGGCTTTTCTGTCTACACATATGGATTTGATTAGAACTTTTTTTCTGAATGCTAAACTGTGGAGTAAGGGCTTGTCTACACTAGCTGCAGCACTTAGTGAAGATACTACTCCACCCACCCTCCTGTTGACACAGCACCATCTACATGGGGGGATTGGTATGTTGCTCAGGCATGTGGATTTCCACACTCCTGAGTGGTGATGTTATACCAACCTAAGTTTGTAATGTAGACCAGGGCTTTGTAAGTAGCTAGAGAGGTGTATAAACCAGGTTTAGATGGATAGCTGTATGGATGTGTTGTTTATATAAGTAGTTTTATGTTTTTATTTATAATTTTTCACCGTTTTATCCGGAGTGCGACTCTTATAGTGGTTGAATTTCCCGATGTGCTCAGTAACCCCTTTCCTGTTTAGTGACTCCTCATGGGAGATTCTGTTAAGAGTTCCTACATTCTGATCTACATAAAAGGACCTAATTTTCCTTCTTCTGAAACTGTTTTGGTGCTGCAGCCTCTCATCTACAGTATAAAGGCTGATTCACAGACCCACTATGGGTGGAACTACGATCCCAGTTGTTACAACTACAGTGCCTCTTGTATTGCCATCAAAACAGTTTTGGCTTCTTTTATTTCCCACGCTGTACATGCTGTGGTATTAGATTACATACTCACTAGATGTTTACTCTACTAACTTTTGTGGAGTCAGTGGAAGTTCATCATGCATAGCAAAGAACTTTCCTGCTATCTCCTAGTGTCCAGAAACTATGTCATACTGTACTCAGAAAGCTATATAAAATACATGAGCTTTTCTTGTAGGTTTCCTTTGCATTTGAATGATACAGCCCAACTTACTATCCTGCTGTGCCTTTTTGTGTGTCTGCCTTTTGCATGCTGGTTAATCTGTCTGGAAACAGAAGAACTGTATTCTGTTCATCTACAACTCCACACTGGATCATATTCATGACATCTTTGGTGAAAAGCCATGGTCAGCAGTACTCAATCTATCAGTTTTTATTTCCAACCAGTACTGATAACAGCCAGAGACTATTGTCAGCCTACTTGGTGACAGGTGTTCCCTGCAATTTATTACAACTTCCTCAGCTTGGGTCTTCCATGCTCTTAAGAATCTGGTCTCTCCAGTGTAAGACCAGATTTACTTATTTTTTTACTGAAATAAACAGTCTGCTTTGTCTCTTGTAGATTCCAGAAGTCATTAAGTTCTGTTGTGATTTTCTCATGTCCTGGGTGGACGAGGAGAACATCCTGGATGTATATAAATTAGCTGATCTCTTTGACTTGAATCAGTTGAGCGAGCAGCTGGACTCCTACATTCTCAAGAACTTTGTAGCTTTCTCAAAGACAGAGATCTACCGCCAGCTACCCCTGGAGAAAGTCTACTCCCTACTAAGTAGCAATCTTTTGGAGGTCAACTGTGAGAATGAAGTTTATGAAGGGGCGCTTCTGTACCATTATACCCTGGAACAGGTAGAGACAGATCAGGTCTCACTGATGGAGCCTGCTAAGCTACTGGAAACAGTCCGCTTCCCGCTGATGGAGCTTCAGATCTTGCAAAGGCTCCATGACAAATTAAGCCCATGTCCATTAAGAGAGACTGTAGCCGATGCACTAATGTACCACAAGAATGAATGTCTTCAGCCCATGCTTCAAAGCTCACAGACACAGGTGAGGTCAGAGTTCCACTGTGTAGTGGGCTTTGGAGGGATGCATTCTACTCCATCTACAGCCCTCAGTGACCAAGCCAAGTACTTGAACCCCCTATTGGGAGAGTGGAGACACTTTACTGCTGCATTAGCCCCCAGAATGTCCAACCAAGGAATTGCTGTTTTCAACAACTTTGTATACTTGATCGGGGGAGATAACAACGTACGAGGTTTTCGAGCAGAGTCCATGTGTTGGAGGTAAGAAGAGACTACTTCTGCCACCATTCTTTTTTACCAGCCAATTACCATTCCATGAGTCGGGTAGTCGCTTTCGCAGTGCACATGATAGCTGGCCAGAAAAGTTGGGAATTGTACTGAAACCTCATTGAAAGAAACTGCAAGGACTAAAGACCAAACTGATTGTAAAGGAGCAAGCTTTCTGTTTGTGCAGGCTTCATTTGCTAATCAACCACAAGGGGGGGAAGCAAATTTAGCAATGTTACACAACCGCTTTATTGAGTTGTGGTAAAATATTCTTGAGTTCTGAGCATGGGCCTGGGAGCCAGGAACTCCTGTGTGCTGATTTTGGCTCTGACACAAACTCCCTGTGTTTCCTTGGTTGATTTTCTTAACTTCTCTCATCTGTAAAATGGGGATAATATTTACCACCCAGTAGGATCGTTGTGAGTCTTAATTAGGTTAATGTTTGTATAGTACTTTGAAGTCAGACGTGCCACTGTATGTGAGTATGAAGTCTTGTGTGTTTGACTGAACAGGGCAGGAATGGAAGCTCGTTAACTGTTTCTGAAGAGAGAACTCTTCCTCCCTTCTTAGGGCTTGTCTTCACTACCTGCCGGATCGGCGGGTAACGATCGATCTGTTAGCGATCGATTTCTCGCGTCTGGTGAAGACATGAGAAATCGATCGCCCGCATCGACTCCGGAACTCCAGCTTGCCGAGAGGCGCAAGCTGGAGTTGACGGGGGAGCGCGCCGCCGCCGTGAGGACGGCAGGTAAGTCGGCTGGAGATACGCAAACTTCAGCTATGTGATTCACGTAGCTGAAGTTGCGTATCTGCAGTCGATCCCCTCCCGTAGTGAAGACCAGCTATTAGACAGAGGGGAAATGTCAGAATGATGGTCTGCACAAGTGAATTAGGATAATCAAAAATTCAAAGTTGTAGTGTATGTGAATCTCATATAAAAGGCGAGTGATTTAAGGGGCACAGCTGTGGAACACGTTACAGCACAACTAAATAATGTTGTAAAAAAAGAAATTCTTAAAATTTAAGTTAGAAAATTACAGTTGAGCCTGGTAAGGTAACAGTTTCGGGTTTTTTTAAGTTCCATTGAGATCAGACTTTCTTTCTAGATTTTAATGCCCATTACATGGTAAACAGGTGTAATACAAGTCCTGTGTTTGAGAACATCCTTTTGTCTGCAAACTAGTGATTTTTATAGGTTTTAGTCCAGTTGTTCTTATGTTTTCAATGGCAGTTGCATGTGACATTCAGGCTGCTCCTGTAATTAAGATTTCCATATTGTATGTGGAATTGATATTTGGGGTGAAAGCTAAAGTTGAAAAGATTGAAGTACCGGTGATGGGTTGACACCCCTTGGGGTGCAGTCTGGGCACTGTTGGAACTACTGTGCCGCTGAACAATTCAACTAGGTTGGCCTTTCTCACATTGCTTTCCCAATATGCAACCAGCCACTTCAGGGGCTGTTATCACCTAGGTAGTGTCACACACCCAACTTAATTACCTGAGTGCTTTACCTAAGTTACTCAAGGATCATTTACATAAGCAACAGCCAATTTCTCAGCTCCTAGCCTTTCACCCCTACAGGCTTATAAACCCAAAATTTATGTCTTGCACTGCACAGGGATCTATATAGTGCAAGATTATTAATAGAGTTCACTCCACCTTTGCTGTGGGGAAGATATTCAAGAAGCCTGTGCCAACTCAGTGTCAGCTGAGATTTTCCCAAACACTTCACTCAGAAACACGCTGGTTATGATGAAACATAAAACAAGTTTATTAACTACAGAAAGATAGATTTTAAGTGATAACAAACAGATCAAAGCTTGTTATGTAGGAAATTAAACAAAAACACAAACTAAGCCTAATATACTAGATAGGATTTGAATCAGCAATATCTCACCCTGACTGATGATACAAGTAGTCCACAAAGTGGCCATAAACAGGCTAGAAATCCCTTTAACCTGGGATCAGTACTTCTCCCAGTTCAGTCTTTGTTCATCAGGTGTGCTCTTGTGTGGGGAGTGAGGTCCAGAAGTGATGTCATTCCCCATCTTTTATAGCCTTTCCATACGGTAGGAATTCTTTGTTCCAAGCTAAGTTCTCGGCCCAGTATGTGGGAAAATATAAGTACCAAAATGGAGTTCATTATCATGTGGTCTGGTCATATGTCCTTGCATGCCTTGCTGAGTCATGGCAGCCCTTATCCATAGGAGGCTCACCAGGTGGGGAATAAGCTTCTCCCAAAGCCTATTGTTTTCCTTAATGGCCCATTATCTTGAATAGTCCCTTCACAATCAGTTGTCTAGACTGGAAGCATCTTACCTAGTGGGTGTCACCCATTTGTAACCACACTTGAAATACAGATACATAGTCAATATTCATAACTCCAGATACAATGGATTCATGCATACAGATAGGATAATCATATTCAGCAAATCATGACTTTTCTAATGAGCCCTCACATGACACATTCTGTACAAGTAAATAAGACGAGGAAGACTTTGTAGCACCTTAGAGACTAACCAGTTTATTTCAGCATAAGCTTTTGTGGGCTATAACCCACTTCATCAGATGCATAGTAGGATGCATTTATACACATAGAAAGCAAAAAAAAAAAGTTGTACATTAGCATACCAATTCTAAGAGGCTGTTTAATTTGGATGGGCCATTATCAGCAGGAGAAAAAATTACCTTTTGAAATGGATCTCCGTGTCTGGCAGGAGATAACAACTATTGAAGGTAAATTGACTATCAAAATGCAATCAATTCGTGTAATGAGAGAACCATTCACAAATTCTATTTAGCCCTTGGTTTATTGTTAGTTTATTGTTGGTTTATTTATTGGTTTATCAAATTGGACACAAGGGCTAAATAGAACTTGCGAATGGTCTCTCATTACACTAATTAATTGCATTTCCCTAGTCAATTTGCCTTCAATAGTTATCTCCTGCCAGACACAGAGATCCATTTCAAAAGGTAATTTTTTCTCCGGCTGATAATGGCCCATCCAAATTAAACAGCCTCTTAGAATTGGTATGTACAACTTTTTTCTTTCTTTCTGTGTGTATAAATGCATCTTACTTCTGTTCCATTCTGTGCATCCGATGAAGTGGGCTATAGCCCATGAAAGCTTATGCTGAAATAATTTGGTTAGTCTCTAAGGTGCTACAAAGTCTTCCTCATCTTATTTATGGATACAGACTAACACGGCTGCTAATCTTAATTCTATACAAGGTACATCATAATTACATGACATTCATACCACTATGAGGAATATGGGATGTACAGTGTCACAGTACCCTCTTACTAGCAGATATCTGAACCAATCAGAGCAGCTCCAAATGTTCCTGCCCTTCCTGGCCTCTTGAATTCCCAGGTACAATCTTTGTGCTATTTTTAGCTAATTTTTACATTGTGGAATGATTGCAAGGTTGATGGTATGTAGACTGGCAGTGGTGCAAAGGAACAGTTGACACGTTCAACATGATTATATCTGCTAATGCATTATCCATCAAAATAGAATAAAAACTTTTTATATGAATGACCATTTTGCACTCTAGTGAATTGCACCTAGTTACAACGAAGCTGAATTTGAGGCAAAGCGAATGCACTGGTCTAGATCTGTGTATGTGGTGCTGACCCATGTTCCAGCAATGACAGTGTCCATGTCTCCGTACTCTGTGGTGGATTTGTGTTGGTAACCCAGTTTGGTCATATTCCTTTCCAAGGTACGACCCACGACACAACAAATGGTTCCAGATCCAGTCCTTGCAGCAAGAGCATGCTGACCTCTGCGTCTGTGTTGTGGGCAAATATATATATGCGGTCGCAGGGAGAGACTATCATGAAGACCTAAGGGAGGTAGAGAGGTATGATCCAAAAACCAACACGTGGGAATACATGGCACCGCTGAGGAAGGAGGTAAGGAATGCACATGCCAGCAAACGCTAATAAGCTCCCTTAATATTTGCTTTCCATCTTCCTATATGCTCTTTGCTACTTTTCTCAAACATACTCAATCTGCAAAAATTCTGGTGGCTGTCAGCCTCTGTGAATGGGACAAAAATAGTAAGACGGATGCTTAAAATATCACTGAGACAGCTTTTTTTGTCATGTATATGTTCTCTCTAACTGATATAAAATGCTAGGCCTTAAAAATTAAATCATATTGAGAAATTAATTTTGCACTTGCATAGGATCAAAATAAATGTCTGACATGCATGACAGAGGTTAGTTTGGGTGTAATATTAAGCCAGTATACCTCTCTGTGAGACTGGTTGAGAGGTATGTTCTGAAGTGGCAGCTCCACAGATGTTGGAAGTTTGTATTATACTTGCCAAAGAAAAGTAGTTCCTATATAATGTAGGGTCTGATCAGAGAGGTACTAAGCATCTGCAGTTTTAGTCAGAATTACAGATGCTTTATATGTCTCAGGATCAAGCCGAAAACTGGTATGGGCAGAGAGGGAAAAATTCCCTAAGGGTGCAGGTACCAGGGACAATGTACGTATGACCTCCCATTGAAATTAGATGCTTGTCTTCCTGTTTTCTTACTAGTTCCCCCTGTAAATGCTATAACTTTATTATTGTTTAAAAAAATTAAAATTTAATTTCATGCTGGTGAAAGGTGCCTGATTTATAGCCTGGGAGAATGAAGGCCTTTGTTTATTCCCAGAATGGATACAGCATGTGCAGCAGTAGTGCAAGCTTCCCCCTGTCTCAGCCCTGATCTGAAGGGACCACCTCTAGGGTGATAGGGTAAGTCAGTCTCTATGGCCCATTCAGTCCTTGGCCACTGTCCTGAGACTGCACGCAAGAGTGCCAGTGGTGGCGGTTTATGTGATGTGACCATCAAACAACGGTGCCGGTGGTGGAGGTTTATGTGATGTGGCCATCAGCTCTTGGTGAACTAAAGTGAGAGCGCTGTGCTCTTTTGAGATAAGTCACTGAACAGCCGCTTACACTTAAACAGCCAATAAGTGCTGTTTTTAGATCTCTAAGAGACTGTCACAAAACAAGGACATAAATAAAAACTGCATGCAAAAGTTCTTGATAACAATTTTGGCTAAGAAAGAGAAGTAAAATTCTAATTCACCTTTTCAAGAAATTATGCTGAATCCTACTATAACTTAAGTTTTGTAGCAGGTTAACAATACAAAATAAAACCACTTCACAATGCTTCTTATCTGAAAACCACAAGTCACTTTACAAACACGTAAGAATTATTCCCATTTTACAGATGGGGAAATGGAGGCACAGAGAGGTGAAATGACTTGCCTGAGGTCACAAATAACAAATCAGTGCTTGGAATAGAAACCAAGTGTTATGACTTGCTCAAGTTCTATCCACTAGGCTATTCTGCCTTTCTGATAACCTTGCTAAAACTTTTGTAAGACTTAATTTCCACACAAGGCTTCAAAAAAGGCAAGGGAGGAAAGCAATGTTATTGAAGAGGTGCTAATTCAGGAGCAATAAGAAAGCACTGCAGTTGTGGAGGAGTCAGAGAAATTCTACTTCATTTCAGTTCAAGGCCTGATCCTCACACCTAGAATCCTTCCAAATGTTGGCATCTAAGTAATCAGAGGAAGACACCTTTGATGTCATTTATTGCCAGGAGATTTATATTCCATACTTACGTACTGTGCTTGAAGCTGGAGAAAACACAAAAAAACTAAACCAGTCATTCCCGTCTTTGCCTTTTTTTGTGTGATGGTGTAGGTGTACGCACATGCTGGAGCAGCACTGGATGGAAAGATGTATATTACATGTGGGAGGAGAGGAGATGATTATTTGAAGGAACTACACTGTTATGATCCAGGGGCTGACCGCTGGGACAGTTTAGCTGATGGTCCAGTCAGACGTGCCTGGCATGGGATGGCTGCACTCCTGGGAAAGCTGTACGTGATTGGAGGTAGCAACAATGACTCTGGCTATAGGAGAGATGTTCACCAGGTGAGATGATGTCACAGCTAGGTCTTTCCTGCCTGGACACGGGACACTCACATTGTGTCGTCCTACTTCCTCCCATTGAGCATAAACACACAGCTACCAGCCACACCCTGACTACTGGGCTGCCTCTCCTTCATCTAACTGACAAACATTGCAGTGATTTACTTACTGCTCCCACCCCTGCATGCATTCTCTCTTGACTCCACCAACATTGAAACTTAGTCCTTTTGGCTTCTTGTCATTCAGAAAAAATAGTGATGAGTGGGGGACATTCAACTGGGCAGTGCCTTGGCAATAGGAACTAAGTGCTCTGGGTATTTTCCAGCAAGGCAAATCTAAATTCTGTAGCACCTTGGTGTGGCTGACTAGAAACTCTGTAGCAGCTTCATTAAAACTAAAAAGTTGTATTTTTAACTGAATAATATGAAATTAAGTCAATTCTCATCCAATAGTTTTGATTTTAATTCAGTTTATTTTACACAATCCCCATGCTTTCATTTTTTGATATGTCAAAAGCATTGCTAGTATCAAAGTACAGCTGTTTCAGAGACCGTGTCTTGAGGAAGGTGGAGGTATTAGCACTTGATTGGGAGCAGTTGAGTTTTAGCATTTGTGGTGCCATAGAATCGTGAGAAACACATTTCTTAGATATTTCTACTAAAATGAATTGGCAGTGAAAAAGTTAGCAATGTTGGGATTATCTTTGAGATTTACACATAATGCCCATTGTGTCATAATAATGCACAACTATGTAATAATATGGTACACTATGGCAGACACCCATTCCATGAAACATTTGTAATGTTTGTTTGTTTTAAGGAATAAGTTGCCTTGCGTCTTTTATTTTTTTATATTCTTACAGGTTGCCTGCTATAGCACAAGTACTGATCAGTGGACAAACGTATGCCCTCTACCTGCAGGGCATGGAGAGCCAGGTATTGCTGTCTTAGCCAATAGAATCTATGTCTTGGGGGGCAGATCCCACAATCGAGGGATCCGGATGGATTATGTCCATATTTATGAAGCTGAGAGAGACTGCTGGGAGGAAGGTCCCCAGTTGGAGGATGATATTTCTGGGATGGCTGCCTGTGTCCTCACTCTGCCTAGGGCTATTCTAATGGACACCGAGAGGTGGACTCCAGAATGGAACCCAGATCGACCACAGCATCACCCCGACTTTGCCTCTGAGGTTATGAGTGTGTCAGACTGGGAGGAATTTGACAATTCAAGTGAAGATTAAGGACCTGGGGTGTTTTGTTTTTTTTCAGGGAGGGAAGGAAATTAAGGCTTGGGAAATTGTTTAGAAACTTTTTAATGTCTTTGGTATAACATACATTGAATCAGTATTTAAACATTTGGAAACATAAACATTCTGTACAAAAGGCCTTCTGCATTCTCTGTTTGCCACAAAGCAGCAATGTGAAAGCAACCAAAGAACTTTAATTTTTTTTTCTTCAATTAAAAGGCAGACGTTTTTGTCCTTTGAAGGGGCCTCTTCTCAACCCACAGCATGGACAGAAGAAGCACAAAAGATCTAGCTTGGCTAGATCCTTTGCTTCAAACTTTCAGCATGAAATCACTTCCTTGTTCCTCTGTAATGACCCTGTCAGCATAAAACCTAATGGCCAGGAAAATACAACCTAGTGTCTGCCCCGTGTCTGTTGTCAGTCTGCTGTATAGGTCACTCAGTGAGAGTGAGTGCTGTAGCAGTGTGACAGCAGCAAGAATGTTGGTTCAAATCCTCCTCCCATCTAGGCATGCAGCCATCCTTATAACAGAAACTGTGATCTGACTCCTGCTTTTGAATTACTATACTGCAAGTTTTGTCAAAAAGGTGGAAGACTTCTAGAAAAATGATCTTTGTACTGGTTATGGTAATCTCTTTAATCAGATGAACTTTTACAGATACCATTTGTTCACAAATGAAATAATAAATCCTTGTGGGAACTTTTTATTATTATTTTTTTTTGGTTATTGTTTTTTTGCCACATTCTTGTGGGGAAATCTAAAACTTGGAGAGTCAAATTCATTGCTTCATTAAGGTCAGTGAAGTTACACCAGTAACTAGTTTGGTCCAGTTATGTTGTTTTATCTTCACTTATATGCTTAGAAAGTAAAAAAGAGCCGAGATTTTTTTTTTTATTATTATTATTATTATTATTTTGCAGTGGCATAAGGGGAAGAAGGGGAAAAAAACATAACTAAGGGTAACTTAGGCTGCGTCTACGCTGCCACTTTCCGTGTTAAAACTTTAGTCGTTAAGGGGTGTGAAAAAACACACCCCTCCCCGAGCAACAAAAGTTTTAGCACTGAAAAGCGCCAGTATAGACAGCACTTTACGCGGCTCCCAGCAACAAAGCTACCATCCCTCATTCAGGGTATGGTTAGACTGGTGCTTTGTAGCGCTAAAACCCTCCAGGAGCGCTATAATTATCTAACCCTACACACTTGCAAGTCACATTTTGCGCAATAAGTCACCATTTAAAGCGCAACTATAAAACCACCTCTCCGAGAGTCCGAAGGCTTTTTGCGTATTCCCTGTAGCGTGTTAGGGCCAGTATATTCACTCATTATGCGATAAGGGATCTCTAGCACCCCTCCGAGCCATGTAAGGCAATCAACAAGCCATTTAAGGCAAATGACGTGTAAGTGTTGTTTGGAAAACGGGAGGAAAAATGCGGAAGTCCCTTTGCAGTTTCTCTCTAGTAACAACTCACAGCAAATTACCACTGAAAATGCTTGCGGACGGAGCTGTGTGTCTTAAATACAGAGCCTGTCAGTTTTCGCTAAGGAAAAGTCACTGACAGCCTGATCTTGTCTCCCTGCGAACACGTTCCCAGTTCCCCCTCGCCCCCCTCCTTTGCAAAGCATGTTGCGCCCAGCTGAATGCTGGGATACCTGCCCTATCGCGCTACTGTCACTGCCGCCAGAAGCGCTGCAATGTGCACAGGCTCTAGCGCGATACCTATTGCGCTAAATTGGGAAGCGCAATACACAAACGCGCTATAATCTCTAGTCTAACCATACCCTCGGTGGTTATTTATTATCTGGGAGAGCTCTCCCCTGGCAATAAAGCATGACTACGCTGTCCACGTCACAGCACAGCCGCACTATAACAAGGGCAGTATAGACATATCTAAAGGATTGAAAATTACCTTGGTCCAAGTACCCGGACTTGCTAGATTAGTGCCAGGAAAGCTATGGCAGACCATCAGAGCAAGAAATAAATATTGCATAACAAAGCATTCCTTTATTAATTGTAAAATAATTTACTTCTGATTTAACAGTTTTCTGGATGTTAAATTAATAATTTAGTAGCTGCCATAAAAACCAGTTCTTTATGACATCCAAAAACTTTCAAATAGGCATAGTGTAATCAATTCTATCATTTCATTAGCTATCAGGTGTTAAAATAATACCCTAGTTAAAGTGGAAGAAGGGGCAGGATCAGTGACAATTGGAATGATGTGATCTTAGTTAAGTATGCCATCCACATAGAGGCTTTGGACATTGAACATAGAACTGGCACTATAAAGAACTGGAGGAAGCCAGTGGAAATTAATTTCAAGTAGGGAACCTTTGTAAAAAAAAAAATCCTAATGACTTGTAAAATAGATCTAGATAAGATTCCATGTCGGTAAACAGGATTTCTAGAAAAGATTAAGAAGGTTCCCATGCAGTTCTTTCAATACACTAATCAACTTTCTAGGTCAGAGCAGTATTTTCAGCTCTACACGTTTCAAACTGAGAGTTCTTGATCTCCTGGACCTAAGCCTAAGTCAGTGACCCTGTCTGCAACCTGAAATGGGTGCTTTATACATCTAAGCATCTGAAGCACGAGGGCTATGGAGGAAGATCCATACAGATAAGCCCCTTCAGAAAAGGCCCTTTCAGGAGATAATGAACCTAACACCTACACACACTTTTCAGTATTGAAGTGTGCCTGTATTTTAAGATTAGTGGATCTTTATTCTGTGTCTAGAAAGCTGCTTTGAATAAATGAGGGGACTAAGTTCAATGTGGATCTTTTGTTTGTTGTATTGCCTGCTGTGCACCAATAAGTGCTGTATTTTAATTGGTTTGCTACAGTATCTCTTTATAGGATTCTACTCTTAAAATTCATGTAAAGTAAAGTGATAAGTTTTGAAAAACTCTCTGATCAATGGAGAAGCATTACCACCAGTGGCATCCTAATTATATGTCTCTTTAAGTGATATTATTGTCTTCTTTTGTGAAAGAAAGGGGTTAATGATTTTTTGTGCTGCTTGTGGAGGCATGTTTTCTTTTCCTATATGTACCAGTAGAGGGCATTGCATACAGTTGCAAATAAACAGGCCTTCAGGCTAATCCTTGGATTTCACAGAAGAGGTCAAGGTGAGACAAAATAGATAATGCTTTCTGGGCTATACAGCCAGTTCCAAATGAATGTTCCTTGCTGAGCTAAAGAAGTAGCTGGTAAAAAGTTCTGATTTTAGATGTTTCCAGGTACTTAAGCTTTCATGTGCATAAGTAAACATATCGGATATTGTGATGGTATTATTTGTTTAATGTTGAGGACTAACAACATGCTTGGCAGTGTCCATGATCATTCCTTTTTTAGCTGTGCATGGTCTGTCTGATCCAAAGTAATGTATGACCCATCTGATCTGTGTATGTTTTGTATTAGTAGGTAACAGAAGTTTAATGTACTTTTACCCAAACTAGTCATTCGGGAGTGGTTTACTTTGGTTATAGATGCATCTTTTCATAATGAAATCTCAGCTTCAGAGTCAGAAGGCTATCTAATAGAGAACATGGAAAGTCCTTTTGTAGCTTTGGTTTACTGGAAATAATGCATCTTTCACAGAAAAACTGCAGGAGAGGACAGATTGATATTCTCAGGCATTATTGATGTTTCCTATCAAGAACAATTTTCCAGAACTGCATGGGAACCCTGCCTTTAAAAGCCCTTGCCTCTTCCCTATGGGAAAGCATGCACTAGACTCCTTACTACTGTATTTTAGGTTGACCCTATTTTCAGTGATTTAAATTTGATTCCTCTGATTTCCTAAATATGCCAGCCTTGTATCTTGGAGCAAAAAGGAGGTGCAGTCATAATTAAACCGAGTTGTGTTGGACAGTGATATAGCACAAGAAACATCCAGAAATGGGAAAATTATAAAAATGGTTCTAATAAAAGTGTAATGCAATACTCCTATCAGCATCAAGTGATTAAAAACACAAAAGCTCATCTCACTGATACATTACAAGGCTTAGTAGAATAATAATTGGGTTACTTGATTGGTTGTCTCTTTCTATCTAGCCCAGTAATGAAGTTCTGTAGATAGAAGTTCCATTTGGAATCCCAGTGTCATTTTCAGCTTATTTGTAAGGATGTCTCAAAATATCAAGAAATCCATCATTGACACAGTAATTGTAATAGCAACTAGAGCAGAATATCATCTCACAAGCTATGTGAGCTAAGGACAGAGCTTTGCTTATGCCGATCTCTGTGGGTTGAAAATACAGAATTGGAGATGGTTGTTCAAGTACTTATGATCCATCACAGAAGACTCTTCTCGGTACCTTTCAAATCCTAGAAAATGTTAATTTATGGGTCCAATCCCACAATGTGAAAAAGCATGGTCTCCTCCAATTGGCTGCAATAGATCTAGCACAGGGAGAAGCAAAGGGTAGTTCTGGTAGGCGGATGTGTGAGGGAGGATTCCTACAGGAGGGATTTTGAAGGAACCAGAAGAGGGTACTTGGTGGAGGGGGAAAAAAGGAAGTCTGGTTCAGTTGTAGGAAGTAGCATGACAGAAGCCACCAACCTGGGTGATTTAGTTGGGGATTGGTCCTGCTTTGAGCAGGGGGTTGGACTAGATGACCTCCAGAAGTCCCTTTCAGCCTTAATATTCTATGATTCTATGAACCTCAGAATGGACTAAAGATATGCAGTAAGGTGAGTGTAGGAAGGAATAGCACAGATGTGGGCAGAGTCGACATATCTGAGCTTGAAGATGACGGCAAACTCATTTGGTGCAATAAAATGGTAGGATTCAGGAAAGCGAATGAGTGACTTAGTGAGAGTAGAGTTTTTCTTTGAAAGATTGAGGAAAGGATGGTGAATAGTTTGGATCTTTGATGTTACAGAAGCTGAACTGCCTTTATAACTTCTTGGTGCTGATTTCATAATCCTATTCGCATTCCTATAAGACAGAAACAGAAATTTTTTAAAAGATGATTTTGAAATCAAGGAGATCCGGAGTCTGGAGCCTATGGATGCATTTACTGTAAGTATTGTCATGCCGATCAGGCTGCTAAAGCCTGACCTTAAGATTTCCTGTTATATTAAAGTAGGTAACATAAATGTTATACAGTACTTTCATTTAAGTCTTGGTTATTTACTACAACCTATGGCCCTACAGTTTGCATTTTGGCTGGATTTGCAGCTAGGGGATTACAGATTTGCAGTTAGTGGATTACAGAACTATTTTAGACATTCATACTTGGAAGAGAAGTGGTTGTTGCTGCTTCTGTGTTTGTTTCAGAAGAACTGTTTCCCCTTCTTATCCCCCAAAAATCCAACTTTCAAAATTGAAATATCAATAATTTCATTCTCTGAAAACCAAACTTTAAAAGTTAAAAACAAAAACAAAAAACCCACTACTCTCCTTTAAACCAATGTGTTTTGAGTGTTTGCTTCCAAAATGGTGAATTTCACCTCTCTCCCTGCTGACAAGCCTAGACAACAAGCACTGATAGGGCTGTAATAGTGTGTAGAGTTAAGTCTCAGCTGTTTGTGAGACCTTGGACAAGTCATCCCCTCTCTATCTCTGTTTAAATCCAGCTAGGATCTTTTAGAAAAAGACATGCTCTAGTTTAGCCACAGCTAATGGACTTGAAGCAGGAGTTATTTTACAGGGAAGTCCAATGGCCTGTGTTCATGCAGGAGGTCAGACCAGATGAACACAATTGCTTTTAAATCTATTGGCGTTTTAAATCCTCCTTTGTATGTGAAGTTGTGTTCTCTGGAACTCATCCAAAGAAGCAAGTTAGAAGTTAGTTCAGTTATATGCAGTACTAAAATTGAAGCATAGTTCCAGTCCCGGTCATTCAGCATTTGTACGGAGTAAAGATGTTACTGTCTAGACCCAAAAGTGTTATATTAAAATTTACTGTTTACTGTTGGCAGCTTTGTTTCACTTCCTTTTTTTACCTGATGGTATCCAAAGAAAACAGGAGCAGTCTCTGTATAATTAGCTTGCTAAATTTACTTTCTAGTCAATCAAACCATAATAAAGGGGAAAACATCCATAAAGATTTATGGACAAGTCATTTAAATTCTGTCGTTTTATCCATTTGTTTAAATGGGGCTACAAATACTTGCCTACCTTACAGTGATGAAGCTTAATTTATAAGTGTTTGTAAAACAGCTTTCATTAATGGAATCCTTTTCATCCAAAATCTCAGAAGTATTGATATAGTAGTAATAGCTATAGCTACACAAATTACAATATTTAGCATGAATCAGAGAGGTAGCCGTGTTAGTATGGAATAGCAGAGGTAACAAAGTCCTGTGGCACCTTAAAGACTAACTATAAAGTTTTGAAGCATAAGCTTTCGTGGGCTAATACCCACTTCGTCGGATGCAAGCAGTGGAAGTGTCCAGAGGCAGGTATAGAAAAGTAGGCAAGAACCAGGTGGGAGGTAACTTCTGGACTATTACAAATTGACAGTTATATCCTAGGTACCTAGAATTTTGCAATAAATTTGCAATAAAATCTCCTATTTTACCTGTGACCTTGATATGACAATCTGGCCATTCCTTGTGTGTTTCTTGGACAATATTTTTTAAAATAAGGCCTGATTTAATCTTCCATATTAGACCATTTGAAAAATGTTAAGGGTCTACAAACTTAAATCCCATTTACCATCCCAGACTTTTTAGATTTTTTTTGTACCATTTGCCAATGTACAATATAAACACGTGGGAAAATTGCTGGTTGCAACCTAGTTCTCAGGAGCAGGGTTTAGAGAGTGAAAGAAAATACTGAAGTTGGAGTGAGTCCTGCAGAAAGGGTCCAAAATAGAAACCGCAAAATTATTGTCCCAAGTCTTTTTATTCATTTTAAATGTTTCAGATTTAAAAATTGTGTGTGTGTTTCCAACTCTCCTAAAGTTGGGTAGGGTAATTTTGGATTGTGCTGCAGGGGCTCTATCTATCTGATGGTACAAAGTTTCCAGCGTCTTCCAAAACTTCTAATTGTGGTCTCCATGTCTGCTTGTTCGTCCAGCCCCATCTTTGTTTCAGCTCCAGGTGTTCTTCACTCCCCTCTCCTCTTCCCAGCCCTGAGGATGTTGATCGTAGGGAGGAACACAGAGGCCAACCCGCTTTTCACAGGAGTGGTGAGGCTCAAACTTTGGCCTGGAGTCCCCTGCCTGGGGTAGCGGGCTCAGGTCTCAGTCCTCCACCTGGGGTCGTGTAGTAAATTTTGTTATTGGAAGTGGGTTGTGGTACAATGAAGTTTGAGAACCTCTGTAGAGTAATACAAATAATAATGGTGTCAGCTGGTCCATCTCCTACCCAAAAAGTCCTCTCGACTTCTGACGGGGAGAGGGGAAGAGCTTTGTCTGCCTTCTGCAACAGCTGTTCTTCCCTAAGTGGGCCAGTGGGGAAGGCAACTAGTTGGGGAGGGGGTGTTTGGCCCTCCCACAGAGCTGAAATTTACTAGAAGGCTGAACCTTCAGGAATGGCTACAGCCCTAGCCAAAATAGCATAGAACTTGTGAGCATTGGCAGCACTTGTTTATGTTTTTTTAATCTGTAACTTTAATGGCCCATTTTTAGACCTTGTCAAGGATTCTCCAGGGCTGGCTTTTGTTTTGGTATCAGCGCCTTCCTGTCAACGTGCAGAATATGAGGTTGTGCTGGGCCAGCACGCCCATCACAACTGTCTAGCTATTGTAAAGTGACCAATCCCATGGAGCTGGCGCACCTAGCAGTAGGCTTGAACTGGAGGGAAAAGACTGCACTTGAAGTGGGAACATACTGGTTGGTTAATCTCTTCTTGCTGCTATTCAAATCTCAGGCAGAATGTCATGAGTCAGGCTGGTTTGCCCTGTCTTTTGTTAGAACAAGGTTGATGTTGAAAGTTTCTGTGGCTCATAAGAATGGCACTTTAAGTTCGGAGCTGCTAAAAGAGGAGCTGTTTTCAAGGGTGCCTGCTTCTTGGAGGAACACAGCAGTTGTTGCTTTGCCTGAATATGACTTTTTTGTGATCCTTACAATATTCAGTGTTTTTCTAAAATCCCCAGTTCATGGAGTCATGTGACTGTTAGTATCTCAGCCTTCATTTAAAAAAAAAAGTTTCTAAAAAAAAAAATTGCAAATGTGAATGCTTTAAAAAGCTGAAGACCAATAAACAAATCCCAAAACTGTTTGAAAATATTCAAGTCAGTCTTGATGTGGGGGGAGTTTTGACTTTTAAAGAGCTGGGGGTGGTAATATTGCAGGGGGGAGGGGGATTTTGTTTTATGAAAGGCTTCAGCTGAGAAGGGGAATAGGAAAGGGCAGGAAAATGGGCTATTTGAAGCTTGAAGTTCTTTGCCATGTTAGATCGGATGAGATTATCACAGTAGCCTCTTTTGGCGCTAAAATCTAGGGAAACTATTTGAACCTGGACAAGATGGCAGTGAGTCAATAGACAAGGGGCGGGGAAGCAGGATGGTGCTTGGGGTTGAGGTGGCGACACCAGGCTATGGGGGCTGTGCCCGGGGAGGGGAACACGCGGAGCTGTGATGGGGACTGAGGAGAAGGGGGGGGGGGGGGTGAGAAGACGGCTCGCCGAGCCTAGGGGCCGCACGCGCTAGCAGCCCCGCCGTTCCCACATGGGCCGTTATCACGGAATTTGAACCCCGCGAGCGCCGTCCCCCTGGAAGCTCCTGGAACACAAGGCGGGCACGAGGCTCAGGCTGGCTGGGGCGGGGGGAGGGGCGCGCTATGATTGGATGAAAGTCCCTCGGCGGACGCGGCGCGTGCTCGGCCCCGGGCTGCGAGCCGCTGAGGGGAGGGGGACAGCTCGGGCGGGAGAGACGTGAACTCGGCCCCTTCTGCCCCTGCAGGCGCAGAGCCCGGGGGAGGCGGCCCCTCCTCGCCGCCAGGCAGACTTGGCGGCCGCTCCGCCTCAGACGCCGCATCTCCGAACCGGCTCACTCCGCCCTGATACGCCTCCTAGGGGGAGAGGAGCAGGCTGACCCCTGCCCCCGGGGGCGCGAGCCCAGGCGCGCACAGCGCCTGCGCGGGCCGGGCGGGGCCTCCGGAATCCTCCCTCAGCCGGCGCGCCGCCATTTTGGCTCTGGCTCTGGGGACGGGAGCCCGGAGGATAAAGCGCCAGCCCAGCGTTTTTCGCTTCCTCACTGAGGAGTTGGAGCAGCAGCCGCCCCTTGCCAGCGCCCTGGGCCTGGCTGCGTCCGCCGCAGCTCCGCGCGTCCCCGGGCCCCGCTGCCGGCCGGAGAGCGAGGCGGGAAGGATGCCCCGCACGCCCCGTCGCTGAGAGAGAAGCAGGGGCCCGACCGCCGCTCCCGCCCCACCCGGCTGCTCTCTGGGCCTCCGCCTCCCCGGCCACAGGGATTCCTTTCCCGGCCGTGCCCGTAGTGTCCCCGCCCAGGCTTCCCCGGCCAGGCGTCTCTCTCTTCGGGTCTCTCCGGCCGGGCCTTCGGGCTCCCCCCCGCCCGTTGCCATGTCCTCGGCCGCTCGCTTCGACTCGTCGGACCGCTCCAGCTGGTACGTGGGCCCGCTGTCGCGGGCGGAGGCGCAGACGCGGCTGCAGGGGCAGCGGCACGGCATGTTCCTGGTGCGGGACTCGTCCACCTGCCCGGGGGACTACGTGCTGTCGGTGTCCGAGAACTCGCGGGTCTCCCACTACATCATCAACTCGCTGCCCAGCCGCCGCTTCAAGATCGGCGACCAGGAGTTCGACCACCTCCCGGCGCTGCTGGAGTTCTACAAGATCCACTACCTGGACACCACCACCCTCATCGAGCCCGCGCCCAGGTACGTGCCCTAATGCTCCTCTAGCCACCTCGCCTTGGGAGCGCTGGGCCCCCGTCGCCTTCGGGATTGCAGTTGCCTTGAGGGAGGGAGTGGTCGTATGTCGCATCCAGCCTACCTCTGATACAGAAGAGGTGGTACTCTCTGAAGCTTGTGCTTGGGTCCATATTCCTGCTTACTCCTATGCCTCCTCCCGATAGGAATGAGAACAGGCTTGTATGTTTCGAGCAGACTCAGTTGGACTAGTGTACTCATTGATTTAAGTGTTCATTAGCATCTAGGACAGCATTTCCTAAACTCTTAAAAGTTAACGAACCCCCTACCCCCTTCAATAAAATATATGCATTCCCCCTTAGTTCCACTATCTGATGTTAAAGGCCTACCCATTTTAATGTATGTAGCTTACATGCTACACACTTTGGGAAATGCTGTTACAGAATATGAACTAAAGAAATTAATCACTTACTCTGCAGCCAGCTTAGTCATTATCTTGTATCCAGCATAGGATTGTACTTGCCTGTGTCACTAAACTACATTAGAAAATAAATGATTGAGGCACTTCGACTTTATAAATTAAGGATAAAGAATTTCTCGGCACCCTGGTTTGACGTCTTTGGAATCCTGCACAAACAGCTACTATTGAGATGTTATATGAAAATAAAATATTAAAAACCCAAATGGTATTTAAAATCCGGATTTAGTTCATTTGATTTATTTAAGCAGTTCAAAGTCTCCCTACTAGTGACACCAGTTTTTTAAATAATTTTTTCAGTTAAACTTTTTAAATTTAGCTCCAAACTTAGCTTTGCATTTGATGAATAAGGGTCAAACAGGCTTGTAAAAAAAATCTACCCAGTAGAAAAACTTGAGCTATCAGGCTTGACAGAGCCCTGGCTGGGATGATTTAGTTGGGGATTGGTCCTGCTTTGAGCAGGGGTTGGACTAGATACCTCCAGAGGTCCCTTCCAACCCTGATCTTCTATGATTCTATGAAAAGCTTCCAAATAGAATTATTAAGTGGTGGAATAGTTTTGCCCGGGACATGGTGGAAACAGCATCACTGGGTATTTTTTAAATTAAATGCTAGAAAATGGTCAGCAGTAGTAATCATGCTTTGGCAGGAAAGACAGCTGCTCAGTAATTAACAGGTGCTCTTACCCATTTGCAGGAGCAGTTGAGCAGGACTGCCTGATATCTCAGATTGTCAATCAATGGAGGGTTGTGGCTCATTGCAGATATTCCTTCACAGTCCTTTTGCTTATCTTAATTCTTCTCCACTTGGCCCTGGTGTACAGTGGGGGGAGGTGGGGGTGGGAAAAAACCTAAGATATGCAACTTCAGCTACAAGAATAGCGTAGTTGAAGTATTTAGATCGACTTACTGTGGCATCTTCACAGTGCTGAGTCGACTGCCGCCGCTCCCCAATTGAATCCGCCTGTTGCTGGGAGAGCTGCTGCTGCTGGGAGAGCACTCAGGGATCGATTTATCTCATCTAGACTAGATGCGATAAATCAACCAAATCTCTTCCCCCCCCCCCCCCTTCCTTCCCCCACACACACTGATCAATCGTTATCTGGTGGGTAGTGTAGACATACCCTTGGATGCTGCATTGCTTTCCTAGAAGTTAATACTCTATTCTCAGTCACGTGCTTTAGTTATTTAATTTGGTTTCTTTACCCATTTAAGGCCTTGGGTGCCATCTAAATTGATCCCATGCAAATCTGCTGATTTGCCATCTCTTACTGGCCTTGAGCATATAGGGATGATTTAGTTCAGTGAACACATTCAATATGCAGGCAAAACTATAGAAATCAATTGGAATTCTACCTGCATAAGGAATGCAGAATTGGGCCCTAAGTTAACGCAAACTGACCTGCTTCTTAGCAGTAGTTGTAATATACTACAAATGGGATTGATTAGGAGGAGGAAATATGCTATAAGCAAAACTATCTAAATTCTTACTTTAAGCCTTCATGTTAAAAATTGACAGCTGTAGAAATTCAATGACATGATGGTAGGGTCTAAAAGTTCTCTTGAAAGAGACTATGGGATGGGGTGGGAACCAGTTTTTTTTCAGTTGCAACGTTTCTCAAATAGTGTTCTTGTAATATGCTAGTATATGGGCAGGACTCAGGCAGCAGTGTGACTAGCCAGTTGCATGGCCTTGGAGGTGTGTGTTTTCCTCCTTGTAAAATCATTTATACAATTTTTTTTTCAGTGGAGTATCTTATTCCAGGCTTGTGTTTTGAAGATGCTATTTATCCTTTTTTTTTTTTTTTTTTTTTTAAAGAATAATGTAAAAACTGCTTGTTGAGCTGATCACTAAGACTGCAACTTCTCAGCTTAAAAATACTTAATGTAGAGGAGCATTTTTGCATGTAAGAGCTAACAATTATATTAACTTAAGTGAACAGTTTACTTTGAGCTGTTCGTTAGTTATTTATGCTTTGCAATTATGGTCACAACTTGCACCTGATTCAAGTGTACCTGAGTTCTTGCTCCTGACTGTTTTCTGAGAGTATTGTATTTTTTTTCTTTTTGTCCTTTCTGACTTCAGTAGTTCATTTTAAACAAGTATTGATACTTTTTTTTTTTTTCCTGAATAGCTTATTAAATTGATGGGTAGTCTTGTTACTTTTTTTTTTTTCAGAATGTTATGAGTTAAGCTTTGACAAGTTTATCAGTAAACAGGTTCTTTATGGTGTGTGTGTATTTTTCAGCACTTTTTCCACTGTTGGTATAGCAGCAATACAGCTGCAAAAGTGGAAGCATTAATATGGACTAGTCATAGATGTTCTTATGGTTGTGGGTTAGCCAACATGATAAATCTATTTCTGGCCTACATTTATTTAGTGCTTCTCCTGTTGTTACCACAGTTGGTGTTGCACCTACTAGATTGATGATGGGCAAAATACTAATGCAAAAGAAACACTAGCATTGGCTCTAGTGAGGTGTGAATGTGAAGTGTTCTCAAACTGTGATGGTATAGTGAAATGAATTGGAAATAAAATGAAAATTACCTAAATGGGGTACCTTTATGTTCTCAATTTTAGTATACTTTTTCAATTTTTTTAAGGAATGGGACAACTGCTGAGTAACACAAGAAAGTGTGTGTTTATACAGATTATTTTTGCTGTGAAGAAATCACTGATCTAGGCTACTGGGAGCTTATTTTTAAGTACAATTTTCTTACTGTTTCTGAAGTACAGAGGACTGAAGCTAGCTCAGTTGAAGCAGCAGTTATGCCTTGGGTTGTCTTCTGCTGCAACCCCCATAACCCACAAGGCTGCTGCAAGGGTATTGGAGACGCTCCACTACTTTTCTTTGTATTTTGGGTCCTCCTTCCTTCTGAATAACTCCACTGCCTGCCTCTGCTCATCTCTTTCCCAGGCAGTAACAGTACAAAACTGACATGATTTTTGACTGTTTCAGTGCTGCATACAGGGTTCTGCATAATAGCAATAATCTGAACAGGCTTTTTAATTTTACTCTGTTATAATTGATTTACAAATTTTCTTGTCAGAAGGGCAAGATTAGAGTCTGCACCATATGCACTAGAAACTTTTTCATTTTAAATAAGAACTTAAATTCTATAGAAACTGACACTAGATAACCATACTCGCCCAGGGAAGCTGCCACCTTATTATGGAGGAGAGGATTCTCAAAGCTTGCACTATCGGATTATCAGACATGTAAAAAGAGAAATGGATGCTTTAAGTCTTAAGTTTGCTTTTTTTGTAAGGACAGTTTATTTAGCGTTACCCAGCAAACTGAGACTATTTTAGAGTGGGTTTTAATTCCATTTAATTCTATACCATTTTATCTCTGGGTAATCTCTCTCTCCTCACTGACTCACTCAACTACTGTCTTTATATTGATGACTGACAGATATACCTCTCTATTTCAGACCTGTCACCTTCTATCCTAACTAAAATCTTGTCCTGTCTTTCTGACACCTCCTCATGGATGTCCAGCTGCCAGCTCAAGCTAAACATTAAAACAGCACTCTTAATCTTTTTTCCCAAACTCTTCCTGTTGCTTCTTTTCTTCATCGTCACTGTGGATAACACTGTCTGTCTGCTTGTTGCTTAGGCCTGTAACCGGGGTGCCATCTTCAACTCTGACATTTTTGGGTCCTCATATCCCCACTATATCTAAATCTTGCATATTCTTTCTACATAACATCTCTAAGAGTTTGCTGCTGCTGGCAGGGAAAGGGCTGGGGGGGGGTCCTCCTCTCTGGCCCCAGTCCCAGAGCAGCCTGCCTGCACCCGTCCCAAACGCATCCCCAGCCCTGCCCCACCCCAGCACCCACACCCCAGCAAGAGCTTCCCCACACACCGCACCCCAACCCTCTACTCAGGCCCTGAGCCACTCCAGCACCACAAACCCCTTCTCTCCAGCCCCAGCCAGAGCCCTCCCCCCACATCCAAACCCTCTGCCCTAGCCCTGAGCCCCTCCAACACCACAACCACCTTATCCCCAGTCCCAGACAGAGCCCCCTCCATACACCAACCTTCTGCCCCATGCTACATTACATTATCCAATATTCATTAAAAAAAATTTTATAAGCAATGCTCTGGGAAAAGGGGAGGGGGGGGTGCAAGGTAAAAATTTTTCCTAGGGTGCCAAAATATCCTTGTACCCCCCCATTCCATGCACACACACACACACGCTTGCCCAATGTGTCCTGATATTTTGCTCTTGCGATCTGGTCAACCTACCCAAGCCCCGCCCCCTGCCGCAGCAGGCTGCCAGCGGTGCCCCCAGCCCCTGCCGCAGCGGGCCTCCGGCAGCGACCCAAGCCCCAGGCCCTGCCACGGCACCCATTGCTGGCACCCTCCCCTAAGCGTGGCCCTTGCCCCAGGGGGCTGGCACCCCTACACCCACACACCCCCAGCTCAGCCCCTGCCCCGGGGGGGTGCTGGCACACACCCCCAGCCCAGCCCATGCCCCGCCCCCAAGCCCGACCCCTAAGAGGGGTTGCTCTTAGAGGCCTCGTGTCCGAAAGGGGTCACCAATAGAAAAAGTTTGAGAACCACTGTCGTTAGTGCATTGTTTAGTTAGGCAGCAGTGTCCAATACGTTCGCCTCTAGCCACACAAGGCTCAAAGGCTATTGAATTGTGCCTAATGCATGTGGCTTTTTTACAATGTAGGGTTTTTTTATAATGTGGCTGTTAAATCAAAACCACAAGTGTGGCTAGCAGTGTGGCTTTTCTGTTGGACACCTCTGCATTAGAGACTTCAAGTAAGCACTACCGTAGTACTAAATGCTTCCAAGTGCTATCAAACTGGTAATCTTGTGACAGCTGAATTTCTTAGTATCTCTTTAACATCTTTTACAATAGAATATTCATTAACATTAGAGTAAATTTTGTTACCCATTATATAGAGGAAGGTAAATATCTACTATTAAAAGTATTATTATTTTATTAAATACTCAGGTATCCAAGCCCACCAATGGGATCTGGATCAGCCCCTACCGTTCCCACTGCAGAAGAAAATCAGGAATATGTTCGGACTCTCTATGACTTTCTTGGGAATGATGCTGAAGATCTGCCATTTAAAAAGGGTGAGATATTGGTAATTGTAGAGAAGCCTGAAGACCAGTGGTGGAGTGCCAGAAACAAAGATGGTCGTGTTGGGATGATCCCTGTTCCTTATGTAGAGAAGCTGGTCAGATCGTCCCCTCATGGGAAACATGGGAACAGGAATTCCAACAGCTATGGTATTCCAGAACCTGCCCATGCTTATGCTCAACCTCAGACCACGAGTCCCCTTCCCTCTGTATCCAGTACACCTGGAGCAGTGATCAACCCTCTGCCATCAACACAGAATGGACCGGTCTATGCCAAAGCTATTCAAAAAAGAGTACCATGTGCTTATGACAAGACTGCGTTGGCATTAGAGGTAAGATTTTTCTCAAATTCTGTGTCTAACATTTTCAGTAGTAATTTTAATAAAATAAGAGCACAACTTAATTGAAATGTTGGTAACCCGATTATATCATTCATTTGTGTGGTTGTTTTGAGTAGATTGGGCTTCACCTGATTAACTCAAGTAACTGAGAACAAGGTCTTTCTTCATACCATAACAGCTCTACAAAAACAATTGCTTCATCCATACCACTTCCCTTTAGAAAAGGATTAGAGCACATATAAAAGATGTACCTAATTCAGACTATTACTTTCTTTTCTTTTTCCATAATATGAATTGTTTACTAGGTTGTGTTTGTAAGAATAATGGGATGGGCACACCCTGCCCTGGAAACATGTGGGTCCATCACCTCTGTCAATGGCAAAGGAAATAATATTCTGGCTGGGCTGGCTATTCTCCTGCACTTGAACGATGGATGTTGTTCATTGAGCTTTGTTTTGCAGGGGGAATCCTGGAGGACCACACTAATGGTCCTGGTTGGGAGAACTAGTTATAACAACATCCTCCAGAGATAATTAATATTGTCAGCTAGATGTGGATGGTAGAGTGTGCCTCATATGCTTATCTCCTGATCATATCTTTGTGTCATCTGTCCATTGCTTCTAGGCTAGCCCAGCTATGTAATTAGTGTTCTATGCTTGAATTTTCATTGGCCTGTATAGTATTTCTGTGATTCTCAGTATGGCCTTTGGTCATATTCTAACTGAATGTTGACTTCCTGGTTGAATTAGTTTGGTTCTGGGACATGTGAAACTTAGGCCCTGTCTGCATTGGGAATTTGCCCTGATTACAGCGATAGGTGTAGCTGCATCAGTGCCGGCCCCTAGTATAGATAGCAGTTTTGCCTATTTGCTGGTCCACCCTGGTTCCAAGCCCGCACCAGCTAACTACATCTGGCTGCTCTTCCTGCAAGCAGTGGACAAAGCAGGCAGCTGCCAAAGGAACATAAGGGAACATTGCACAACTTTAAACAAATATCCCTAATTATTTTATTGTTGCATTGCTAATTAGTGTTAACTGGGAGGACTTTAAGTGAAGGGTTACTGTAGTGTAGCCCAGTGGTCCCCAACCTTTTCGTCGCCGCGGACCGGTAACGCGGGCGAGTCAATGCTTGCGGCCCGGATGGGAATTTTAATTTTTTACTCTGTTCGGCGGACCGTTGTATGTCCGCCGAAATCCCGCAGATTTCAGTCGAATGGTTTTAATTTCTAAATTCGCCGCCGCGGACTCTTGTATGTCCGCTGAAAAGCCGCAGCAGATGCCGGGGAAGCCGCCGGATTCTAAATGCGGACCGGAAGGAAGTAAATGCGGACCGGAAGGAAAGGCGGACAATGAGGAGTGGGAAGCCGCCGGATGCGGAAGGGTAGGCGGCCCGGAGGGGAACGCGGCCGCGGACCGGTACCAAATGCTCCACGGACCGGTACCGGACCGGGGGTTGGGGACCACTGGTGTAGCCCATTTAAGTCTTGTGTTGGAACCCTAATGTGTTCCTGTAGCTTAACAAACAAACTTCTAGTTGCAACATCTATTACTGCTTTTGCAGAGCTCAATATTAGAACTAATATGCTGGGGATGGTGTGTTGAAAAAATGACACATGGCTATGCTTTGTAGCCCCTAAATAGAGTTTGGAGAGTCGTGTTTAAGCATGGTTCTAGCTAAACTAGTTTAAAACACTAAAAGGGTACAAACCATGTTGGATGTGTTTTTAGACATGGTTCTAACATAATTTGGTGGCATCAGTGCTGGCTGGCCACACCACATTATCTAAAGTTAAACATAGTTTCCATTCTTGAGTGACATCCTATTTGAATGAAGCTGAAAAACCTATCCACTACATGTTGCTGGAAGCAGTGGATTGGTGACAGAATGCAGTGCTGAATGAAGTGCTGTTTAGCTATGGCTCACTTGCTGTCAGCAGGGAGTGAGGAGATAAGGGAGAAAATGCAAGAGAGCAAGCAAAGCTACTATGCATGGTTTCTAAGGTAAGTAGACTCTGTGGCAATGTCATCTTAATTCTGAAGAGACATCACTGCATTGGTTAACCTTCCTAATGTAAACAGTGTTCTATTTGAGGTAACAAAGAGTCCTGTGGCACCTTAAAGACTAACTATAAAGTATAGATGCATACGCTTTTGTGGGCTAATACCCACTGTTCTATTTGCAATCATAAGACTTAGTTCCATAATGGCATTTGCCTAGGAAAGATTCCTGTTCACTGTGGAGGGCATCTTTTCAAGTCTTACTTTATAATCAGCTTACACCCTGAACACGCCCGATCCCATCTGATCTCGGAAGCTAAGCAGGGTCGGGCCTGGCTAGTACTTGGATGGGAGACCTCCTGGGAATACCAGGTGCTGTAGGCTTAACACCTGGCAGTAGGTATAAAATGCCGCCAATGACAGATGGAACGACACATCGGTTGGAGTATACCCCGGTCGTATCACTGGTTGTGTCCAGTCTAAGCGGACCCTGCCATAGTGCGGGAATAATGCTAAGAAAAACACACTTTTTATAATCAGCTTAAAAATGGCTGGCTTCATTTTTCAGCTGGCAGTTGATTGCAAATATGTAAGTGTGGAAAAGTTTTGAGTATGTCACTGAAGTATTTATTTCACCAAAATAGATCTCTGTTGACCTTAATTATATAACTGATTTCTAGACTCTCTCGGGCTTGTTACAATTAGGTTATGAAGAAAACAATTAATAGTGAAGGGAAATTGACACAAGTAGGACAAAATGTGCCAGTACTTAGATTCCCCTGATGATGATGATGTACAAAACTGTGAGTGGCAATAATTAGGCTACCTTTCTCATTAATGTTTCAACGGTCATACAGAAATGATAAATTGCCTTTGTGGAAGAAAATAGTGCAAGTAAAGAGATTTAAAATGCTTAATATTTTAAACACTACATCTGCAACATCTGTTTACCTACTTGAAGCTACACACAAGTTCCAAGTGTTTATTTTGAGACTTTACCACCAGGACAAGTACCACAGACAACATATAATCATAGGAATCCTGGCACCAATTTTTTTGATCCAATCTCCCTGTTAGATGAGGTGTACCAAGTCTTCACTTCAGTGCCTTTGTCAAAGTTGACAGAGTCCTGTGGCACCTTACAGACTAACAAAAGTATCGAAGCATAAGCTTTCGTGAGCTAGTACAATATGCATCCAACGAAGTGGGTACTAGCCCACGAAAGCTTAGGCTTCAATACTTTTGTTAATCTTATGATATGATCTCCTGTGTTCCATGGTCAATCCTGTCCCCAAACACACATCACTTGTCTCTTCATGAAATGATTAATGAATAGCTGTAAAATTAACTTGGCTGTAATCTTATATTTTTCTATAAATAAAATGACATGCACCAGTCAGTTCCAAATGGAAGACACAGGTATGGAAGAGTCTAGAGTACATGAGTAACACTTTGACTAGCATACTCCAAGAGCTATATTTCCTGGGGCTTTGAATTCATGCTGTAACTGGAAGGTAACTTAAAATACATTCTGATTTTATCATTGGGTGGGACTAAATGGCTGCACCTCTAAAGAATTACTCATTTCAGGAGTAATATTTTATTCCTCCCTCCAAAGATATTAACATGCTTTGCAAATGAAGTTAGCCTCAAAACATCTCTGAGAGAACTAAATATTGCCCTTTTTTATTAATTGGGATAATGAGGTCTTGAAGTTGACTTGTCCAGGTCATAAAATAAGTTTGTGGCAGAGCTGGGAAAAGTGCCCCCAAGGTTTTCTGACTAGTCTGTGGTTAAGCTGCATTCTGAGCCTTGCTCATTCTCCTGTCTCCACTCCCCCTCTCCCAGGTTTTAATTATGACCATCCTTAGTAGTGGCTTAAAATACTTTCTGATCAAATATTTTGTTCTCTAGTGTTTTTATTCAGAAGAGCACAGGAAACCTCTTAAAAGCCTCTATAATTTTGCCATTGTTGACCTTATTTTTCCGCAACCATTTTGCCTTGAATCATTTTCAGTATGCTGACTAATCAGATATAGGAGTAGTTGATTTGTATTTTGAGACTTTATGAAACCCTTCAACCTAAAATACATCCCATACTGACTTGACATTGACATTATTCATTAACATGTCTGCTCAAAATCTTGTTTCAGCATCCTTTTAAAAAAATCTCAAGGAAACTGCTTTACTTTTATACATAGTGTGAGAGGATGTTCAGAAGCTTCCAATTAAACAAAACTCACCTGACTAATTATAATTGTTAAACACCTTCTTTAGAAATATGTGGTGAATTCTGGTGCATTGCTTCTACGTCCGCTCTTCTAAAGCCTTTTCTCTCTGTGCTGTTCAACAGAAATGTATTCAAGAGCAGGAAACCTCCATGTTTTGTTAGGAAACTTGTGGCCACTAGAACTTTGTTAAAAGCTATTCATTGGAGTAAATCCATGTTAAATTAACTTTGGTGCAGAGCATGTGTTTGGAAAACTTAAGGTGAACTAGCAGTATCCTATTTTTTGCACTAAGTACTCCTGCTAAGCAGCCCTTTATTGCAAGATAGCAGAAATAACATTCTGAATCTGATTTAGTTTAAGATTTTTTTGAAGTCTGACAAAGCAATAAAGGTGATTAGTGTTGTGGCGTTCTTCTGTACTGTATAGGGATAAATATTCTGGGAGATTTCTGTCCGTGCTCAAATTTGGTTGAACTGTTTCCTTGTGAGGAGTGTCACTGCTTCATGGGTAAGATTCACCTGATTCATACTGAACTGGTTGGTTTTTAGGTCGGGGGGGGGGGAGGGTGCACAACATCTCACATGATTTTAACCACTGAAGCTTTGATGCAACTTGAGTGCACTATCTGTATTTTAGAACTATGCTCTGACAGGCTATTTAAATCTAGCACCATGCCATTAAGCCCTTTTATTTATGTAGATTGTCAGCAGCTTCCTAAAGATACATTTTAGGTCTGTACTTAAGTAGTAGTCTCCTGGTGCTGAGTGTGATAATTTTGTCTCTTTAATCTTCCTTTCTGGGAAAAGTCACAGAGGGAGGAAATCATTCTGAAATAATTTGTTAGCTAGAGTGTTGTCACTGTTCAATGAGTATGTATTTGTCACATCCAAAATTTGATTATGGTTGTACCCTTTATATGGGGCTAAAAAAGCCAAACTTCAGCTAATACAGGTGCATATGAATATGCTTCTGCTAGGGATGTAAAAGGTTAAACTGTTAGGGTAAGCATTAGGCTTAACTGTTAAGCCAGCATCCTGCTGTGCTAGTGCATGTCCCCTGGGCTCCCTGACCTACCTTGGTTAACTTTTTTTAATGGATATTTACATCCCTAGCTTCTGCTGCATTTACCTTTTGCTCCATAATTTATACTGGCTTCCAGCTCAATTCTAGGAGCAATTAAAATGGGGGTGCTGGTGGTTGGTAAAGCCATATATGGTTTAAATCTTGTCTCCCATTAGTTGATCAACCAAAGTGCTGTCAAACTATCTGTCCTCATTTAAAACATTTTTGAGGTGGAGACAGGAGATTCTTTGTAAAAACAAAAAAATCTGGAATGCTTCAATTTTCTTCCCACCTGGTGGGGATTTGGCCTTCGGGGCAGGCAGTAAGGTATATCTGTCTGAGAAAGCTTATGGGAGGGTAAAGTAGATCTCTCTTCTGTGGAGAGTAGGAGAACCTTGAGTTTCTAAATTTAGTCTAGTCTGATATGTTTTTGTTGTCCTAAATGCTGTACAAGTGCTTGGCATACAATAAATTCAGTATGATAAACTAGAGAAACACCCAAGGTGGAAATGAAGTACTTCAGTAGCAATTTACTTTCAGCTGACTTGCAGAAAATGCTTCAATAGTCTCCAACCACTGTACTTTTGAGTCCCAATGATAGTTTCTGAATGTTTCCAGCAAACTACTGTTATTTGAAACCTCTGTTTAATCAAAGTGAATATTGAATGTACAGTTGAATTTCTCCCAATGATAGTTGTTAAACTGGGAGAAAGAAATGGGTTTGAGTAACATTTTGAAGGAGATTTTGATTTCTTTTGAAAGATTAGCTAGTTTAAACTTTTTTTTAACCTGTGTTCTTAAGTCTCACATTATGGTATTTCCCCTTAAAAGCAGTAGGGAGGGGTTGAAAAACTACGTTTTTATGTACAGCATAAAGCAGGCCTGCATAACATGCTGCCCGGGGGCCACATGCGGCCCGCACGGGCTCACTCTGCAACCTGTGGAGTTTGAGTAGGGGTGGGGCAAGCCAAGCGGGGGAGGGGCAAGGGCGGGGCTTTTCAGCCTGCAGCTGGTTTTGTTTTTTTTTTTGCAGTAATATGGCCCTCGCTGCTTTCTGAGTTGTGCAAGCCTGGCATAAAGCTTGCTTAAGCATCTCTGTAAAGAGCAGTTTACTAGATTTTCTTTAAGTTGCTTCTGAAGAACATTCAGCTTTACTTGTCCCACTTTTTGGCTTCTGTTGCAGTCTGAAAATCAAACTGTGTACCATGTTCATAATGGCTCTGAGGAGATTGCTGCTGTAGGTAGCTTAAATTATATTGTAAGCAAGACTCCTTTAATAAAAGTTTCAAGGGAGAATGTCAGGTACATTATAACCCTTCAAGTCATTTGTACAAATAATGTGCCTAGTAGTCTTATTCAGATGGTCATAAATAGACCATTTAAATAACTGGCTTGAGAGAATCTGGTACTAATTCAACTTTCTGTGGAAAAAAAATTCTTTATATGCAATGCTTTTAGTCAAATAAGATTTTTTATGTCTTTTCAACAGAGAGCTGCAGCAGCAGCAATATGTACTGGCATAAACATGCAGTGTTCCACAGACCTGTAAAAACAATGTCCTTACTGCAATTTAAAATCCTGGCACAGATCGTTTTTAAATTAGATTAACCAGTTTTAAACATTAAAACCATTTTAAGTAACTTGGTCTAAATAGTCTGAGTGGGGCCACACTATGGTATTAGACTAAGCTAGAACAGGAATTTTTTACTAACTTAGGGCCAGATACAATTTACTTAGTGATTTTGCTGATACACTGGAATGCATAGTTTTAAGTATTACAAATGCCACATTTAGTAAGTACTTCTTGAAAAATACTAAATACCAAGGGAAAGCTGTGAACCTGGTGACCACCCTTTGTATAACATCTAGCTGATGTTTCTTGGTTGGCTGGCCAGGTGACACTTAACATCTGGAAACCTTTCTTTCCATAGCATGGCACAGGGTTGTGTTCTCTGCCATTCCAAACTAAATTAGTCAGAACTGTACATTTTTATTTAATTTTTTGTTCAAAACAAAACTGGCTTCTAACCGGCTATAGAGCTGGTCAGGTTTGAAGGGCTTTTTAACAGTTAAAAACTTAAACCCTGTACGTTCTAAAATTTGAAATGTTTCACTGTTCTTTCAAGCTCAGTTTTGCACCTTGCTCATTCTACTGATTGTCTCTACTCCCTGCAAAATTCCTTTTGGTTTCCAATCCATAATTAATAACCACCCCGGTGTTTTGCCTCTGCTTGTTGCTTTCCCATGTAGCAGCAGAGTTAAATTAACTGGATTTCTTGTCCATTTCATGACTGCTAAGGGTGTTGAAAAGCAAAATGGAAAATTGACAAAAGTGTGTTTGGCAGTTTGGGAGAGCTATAAGCATCAGCAGAAGCAGACGCTGAAGGTGTCTATAGAATTAGGAAGACAGCACCAGTTAAAACTTTGAAAAAATGTTCTTCAATCATAACAGCTAGAAGCTTTTCTTTCAAATGAAAGCTTTGATTCTGACAAGTTAGTTGTAATTGGGCCCCATGCTCACTCAGGAAGATGGTGAATTCTCCATAGGTGAGCAGATAACATTTGTCCAAGCCCTGATTCTGGAAGACTTGAGACTGGATTCAGTATAGTAACATAAGGAAAAACCTGCACCATCTGTCACTACTGAACTGTATGAGCTACTAAAATGTTACATTAAGAGAAACATTAAAGTAAGCATCTGCTGCAATTCCCATACTGATGCAGTGTATAAACAGAACAGGAAAGCAGGGAGTAAATTTTGAGACCTACTGGAATGGGAGACCTATTCTGAAATATTTAAAACATTAAGAATATTTCAAAGAATATTAGCCAACTTACTTTGACACTAGTTGATGGTAGAGGTGCTGGGTATTCTGCTACATGCACTGCTCTTTCTAAGCTACAAGTAGCATCCATTATTTTTTTGAAAAAGTCTCTTGCCATCAGTGGGTCTATACTAACTTCCAGCTTATTTAGCATTAAGTTCCTTAGTTCTTGTTCTTAATTTTCATTATGAAGTGGGACAGGAAGGAATTTTCTTCATATTGCTCCGGCTCTTTAACAAATAGCAGTGATGGAAACAGTGAAACAAGATAGCATCTTTATTCTTGCTCTTTATAAATGATTAAAAGAATGAGTTTCAAATGTATTTTTTCTCTTTAATAGGAAATGTAGCATTGATTTAGAAAACTATAGCTTACTATAACTACTGCATCCCCTCAAGCAATTAAAATAAATGTGACCATACAATGAATTAAGATTTTTTTTTCTGTAACTCGGCAATTCAACCTTTTTTAACAGCACTGACCTAGTTAAAGTTGGAACCTTTAATAGTGTGAATACTGCATTCCTTTGAAAGATAAACATCTTATTTCATGACTACTATGTTAGTTTTAAAGTGGTGATCACTGTAAGTGTAAGCTAAATATACTGTTGACACTTAAAATAAAAAATAAACTGCACAGTCTCCCACAGGAAAGACTGACAGGAACACGTGTTGTTCCGGTATAATTCAGTTAATTTTCCCCATGAGTAAATTTTCAAAAAAAAAAAAAAAAAAAAATAGTGGCAAAAATGAAGGGGAAGGGGAAAATGTGTACATAAGTGGTTGAGAGAATTACTTACTTTGACGTTAATATCTCAATACGCTATTTTTCTCTGCTCTGAGTGCAATATTTTCTCCCCTCCCCAGTTTGACTGTATAGCTTTACTGGACTACAGTTGCTAGCATAATGTGGTAACACTTTTTTTTTTGTTTTGTTTTTTTGTTTTGTTTTATTGTGCAGGTTGGAGACATTGTGAAGGTTACAAGGATGAACATAAATGGTCAGTGGGAAGGCGAAGTCAATGGCAGAAAAGGGCTCTTCCCTTTCACACACGTCAAAATAATTGATCCTCAAAACCCAGATGAAAATGAGTGATTCCTGTTGCTCAGCTTACACTGCTGCTTCATTTCTTCTGGCTACGATAAGCACCATTTGAGGTGGGGATGATGACTGTTAATGGCACATTGCTAGCATTGTCCATTTTTCTAGCTTGCTGCAGTTTGATGGTTCTTTTTATACACATTTGGAATGCACAGAACTGAAGTCATGTGCTGACCATGCCATAGTTGCATCATCCAGACTGTAGTATCACTTCTAGAACTATTTTGGCCCTTAAGCTGGAGAAGACTGACAGGATACAGGCAGATAGTAAATAGGAGCAAGAAAATAATCTTTCCTGTTTGAGGCTTTCAGGAACAGCATGTTCTGGCTTACTCCTTAGGAGGGGAGTTCTAATCCTCAGATCAAATATGAAACTTTTGGATCACTGTCCAAACAGAGCAGCAATAAAAAACCTGCAGTTTTGTGGCTGAGGGTGGGAAAATCTGTCCTAAGATAATAGTCAAAACAAGTTTCTCTGTACACAATAAGTGGATCTCTTGTGCATTTTGAGCCGCTATTTTAACAAGGCTGTTTTTGTGATAAAACTCTAAGATTGCTGTTGACTTAGAAATTAAGTTTGTGTGATTAAAGTAAATACCCATTGAACTGAAGACATTTATAAGAAAACTTTTTAGTTGACATTGTAAGTGGTAGCCTATTTTGTCATAAACATAACCAATTCTGCAGACTATTGAATGCAAATATAAAAGTTCCTGGATGACTTGCAAGCACCAGAACTGTAGAAACGAGCTGTAAAAGGGAAACACTTAAGCCTGGTCTACACACAGACTTTTGTACTGGTATAGCTCTTGAGGAGGAGTATAGGGTTTTTAAAACAGTTTTACTAGTAGAGTGATTCTCAAACTTCTGTACTGGTGAGCCCTTTCACATAGCAACCCTGTGAGCATGACCCCCCCTTGTAAATTAAAAACCTTTTTTTATATATTTAACACCATTATAAATGCTGGAGGCAAAGCTGGCAGCTCATGACCCCACCCATGTAATAGCTTCATGACCCCTTGAGGGGTCCCCGACCCCCAGTTTGAGAACCCCTGTATACAAGCTGGTTTGGGGGAGGGGATAGAGAGATAAAGGTGCCTTGTACTGACATAACTTATATCAGTATAATTGCATCCACACCACGGGATTGTACCACTTTAAACTTTTATAGGTAAACAGAGCAACTTGTGTAGATGAGCCCAACTTCATGACCTCTTCTGCCTGCCTATTTTAAAATTAATTTAAAAAATGAATTGAAAAATGTTCATAAATAAATTACACATGTAAAATTGCTTCTTTTTTTTTTTTACCCTGGGGGGGGGGGCTCTGTTTATATCTTCCCTACAGAAGCTGACAACTCTAAATATAAAGAAAGGATGTACTTTTATCCACTCTAAATATTAAGGATGCCTTCAAGTTTAGCAAAAGATGCAAAATCCAAACTTTGCTTTCAGCATTTAGAAGAACTTATGTGAAACATTAACACTTCAAAGTATTTTTTCGTCTTGTCTGAACATGTATTCTTTTAAGGATGTTGGGCTGTTGAGTCCTAAGCTCATGTTGCTCTGAACTCTGTACTGAAGTGCCTTGAAATTGTTGGAGAGAAGGCACTGAAGAATGCAAACAAAAAACCACAAAACTTTTGCAGTCACTGTTCACTTCTAGAACAGCATCTCCACTTACCTGTTAATGTGCTCATTAAATGGCTGGCAGTCTGGAGAAACTCCTTTTAAAGCATTTTACTGCCATCCAAACTTACTGTGAAATAGAGTAGCATTGACTAAAAGTGTGTGGTGCTGTAGGAATACCTGACTGCGGGCAACAACTGTCCTTTGCAATGGAAACATTTTTACAGCTCTAGAAACTAGAAAGCGAGTGTCCTTGTTAATCTGTGTCCGGACCCTACTGTAAGTTATTATGAAGCTCATACTACTGAAAGTTATCTTGTACTTTTGTACTTAAACTGCACTAAACTCAGTCTGCAATAATGATATCTTATTTTGGCCCTTTTAAAAAGCCATTAACATATGATTAATTTGAAAATTTGTTTATAAAAAATAAGCATTTCTTTACATTTTCCCTCATTGGATATACTGTGTACCTGGAACACTGTAAGTACTGTTCTGGGATAAACTGATGATTTCCCCCCAAAGAAGCAAACCATCTGTTTGCAAAAATCTCAGCCAGTGTCAATATAAGAAAGCACAGCATTATATGGTATTTTCTAAAGCAGAGAAGAATACTTTAAGTGTGAACCTAGTTTCGAACCACTTAAATGGCTCCGAGTCTAATAGTAAACAACACCTCTTTTATTACAATGTGTCACATTGAACAGTCTAAGGTATTTGTAAACTTGCAACAAAATATCTTCACTGTATAAATATTTTATAGACTGCATTTGATCAGTTTGTGTTTCTCCTTCAAAGATTGGTTTCTTGAGATCACTTGTTACTTGCAGTGCTGTCTGTTGCATTAGAGCGCCTCTTCAAAAATTCCTTGATAGATAACTGTCAGTGTAGCTGTTCTTTGGGAGTAAAAAATATACTTAATTTTATCAAATGATGGCTTCATTCTATGCACCATTAAGTCGATCATGTTCCACGTTTAATTTTTATGTAGGAGTCTGGGTTTCAAACTAGAAATTTTGTCACTTGTCAAAACCATTAATCATGAAAGGTTTACTGTTTAACTTTTACTCTGGTGTTCTTGTGTATATACATTGAAGCCTCTGATTAGAACTGTTTTCATTAACTTTTCATATTGGTCAGTGTGCACATCACTGGATAAGCACTAACTCAATTCATAATTGTTTACAAATCAGGCAGGAATAAATAAAGGGAATATATCCTGTTTGGGTTGGGGCTCTGAACATTATTTTTGTAAAGGGAAAAATGCATTCTTTGTGCCATTTCATGTGCCTGTAGTCTAACTTTTTATATTAACATCCTGGGAACAAGTGGGCTTTTTGTTTATAGTCAAGTTTTCAAGCATTTCCGACTATCTGCATTTGTAAAAGTGAGACCTGCCGAAAGGGACAGTCTTTTGGGACAAGTAGAAGTGTTCCTGTATAGTTGTCATTTTCTTATATTTTAAACAAAAATGGTGTTCTGGGAAAGGAAATTTTTGCAGTGGGAAAGGTGGCCTTTTATTTGAGACAGTCTTCACTGTGTAAACATTAAAACAGTATGTAATTTAAAGACCATGAACTTCAGGCAATAATAAGCAAGCTTTTAAAGTTTATTTTGGGGATCATAGCTTGTTTTATTTTTTGTGCTGTAAAATTAACAGTATTAAATGAATTATATTCTTAGAATAACATGGAGTGTCTCTTTTTAAGACTAGTGCCTTTTTATTTTCTTACTCCACTTATTTCATAGTACTGGTCATCAAGCCAGTGGTGTTAGTCCCCTGTTTGTACAGTCTAAATAAAAACAAACTTGTAACATTATCTGTGGTCTGTACAGCTTTCTCCAATATTTAGAGCCTTTATTCTGCCATCACTTACGGCATGTAAGTTACACCAGTGATCTTGGAAAACTGCAGCAATAGAAGGGCCAAGTATATTTTTTAAATTATTGCCCCTGCCCGATGTGAGAAACTGTTCATTTATTTTTCTCCATCCTTATACTCCCACTCCAACAATGAAATACTGCTTTGTGAAGAAGGCTGATCTGAGCATTGCATTCAGCTGCTGACATGATCACTGCATATGCTAATTTTATGCTGCATCTTATCTTTTAGTCTGCTGCAGTATAATTCTGGTCTGAATTTAATTACTACTCTTGTTGGTTTAAAAAAAAGCTCAAAATGTTATTGAAAAGAATATAACAGTAAACTGAACACTTTACTGTGCGTGGACTAAGGTATGGTGTAAAAACACTGCATGCATTTAAACTAGTATTTCTTGGGCAGATCAGGTCTAAAATGCACATGAGCCTTGAAAGGGAAGTAGTTGGCTTATGGGCATAACTGAACATAATAGTAAAAAGTGCATATCTAAGCTGTTCTTTACTTCAAGAGGAGTACATATAACAAACACGCAGGCTTCTGCAGCCACTTTTAAAACACATCCCAAAAGATCAGATGGTGGTTCTTTTTTTCTTTACTGTACGGCTTTCTGAATGGGCTTTAAGTAATTGCACTCCTGTTCTCATTCAGGGCCAAGTACAAAATCTAATATGAAAAAACAGATTGGTTTTAGTACCAATATTTTGGGAGTAGGAAACTCCTAAGGCACATGAATTATTTTTTTTTCCTTGGGGGTTTTTCTGTTTTATAATCTACCCATGCAGTAGGCTGTTGTAAGGGAGAAAGTTAAGGAGAAACGATTCTGGCCACATCTAGCAAGAAGCTAGAGAGGGTTCTATGTCAATAGAGAGCATAAAAGAAAATAAACACTTTAACATCACTAACCCTAGCCTTTCTCCTTTACTATCTTCCTTGGCTCTCTGCTCTTAAAGTACAAGATGCCAGCTGTCAATGGCCAGTCCAATTTGTTTTCCCATCCATGAGTATTCCCTGTATAAACAGCCTCCCTTAAACCTAGTAAAGGATGCGATGAAAACTGTTTTATGCTCTGTACAGCAATAGTTAACTATCTTGTACTCGCACCTTTTTTTTAAACTTGCCATCATATGCATATTTTGCAACAGTTGCTTATGGGGGGCATCTTTAGCAGCAAAGGCAAGAGAATGTATATTAGTAGTTGAACAGATACAATCCCTAGAGTACACAGGTGGAGACTTTCCTCAGTTTTTGATTAATAGCCAGTCCAGGTTTTCATTACCGTAGTCAGCTGGACGTAGGTTCCCCTTTGTCCTCCTCTGACTGCAGTAGAAATGCAGTGAGTATCTTAACTTGGGATCCTTATACTTGAACAAAATTCCATGGATGACTACATAAAAACATGTCAGTGTCTCCTCTTACTAGTAGACAAGCTATATCACATGTTTTGTAGTAAAACCAAGCTTAAAATTGCTTATATTAGGACTGAACTGCTTATATTCGGACTGAACTGTACCATGAAATACGGGGAAGATGTGCAACTCAGAACATGTTTCACAGGTGCATTTAACTTTATTTGCTGTGTGGCACAAGCGAGAGGAGAAATGATGTACTCCCATCATATGATAATGCAAACACACAACAGCTACTAAAGTTAGATGTCTTAAGTCAGCAAGTCAGGTAACTTGCATCCACAAGTTTTAAACGAGCTGGGCTGTTAATGATTTTTCAATAGCCATTGGAACCCTGGAAGTTCCAGAAGAGTGAAAGAAAGCGAATGTGCCGACATTCAAAAGGTGCATATAGGAACCCTTGCATAATTATAAGCTTATCAGCCTGGTCCTGGGCAACATATTAGGATCAGCTGATATGGAACTCTCTGCATGAACATTTTAAAGGAGGGTAATAAAATGATCAACCAACCCACACAGGCTTACAGAAAACAGGTCAAACTACAGGCACTCCCCGACTTATGCAACCGTTCCGTTCCAGAACGTCTTGTGTAACTTGAATTTTGTGTAAGTTGGAAACCTGTCTCTGACCTTTATGTGCAAAAAACCCTGACTCCTGTTTCTAGCTTAGGGAACTTTTTCTGTAAGCTTGGATTTGCATACACGTGGGTTTACATAACTCGGGGTGCATCTGTAACAGGTTTTGGTTTTTTAGATCACAAGTTTGATTAATGACTTCACACAAGGCATTTGGACTTGTACCATGCAACATTTAAGAAACTAGACTGATATAAAATGAATACACCATGCATTTACTCAATGGATTAAACTGGCTGCCAGATTTCATAATGAAATGGAACCAGGAATCATCTAGTAGGTGTGTTTCTAGTAAGGTCCCATAGGCATTGGTTCTTGGCCCTCTCTGCTATTCAACGAGGATATTGAAAAACTGGAGGGGGTTATAGTGATACTCCCGTAGCTTCACACACACAAGTTTAAGGGTTGACTTACAGTCTAAGTACCTACCTGCTGCATGACCTTCCATGTCCAATAGTGCTTACACAGGATTGCTCCCAAGTGACTAGATCTATTATGTGCAGTGGGATTCTAATTTACATACAAGGGTATAAAAAACTGACCAAAAGACATGCGGGAGAGGGGGCCTAGAGCTATATCGTGTTAACAACCAAAGTGGACTAACACACATGTACTTCAAGTTTCCTCGGAGTCTAAAGTCCCTGTCATGGCAATTAATCTGTTGCTGAAAACTGTTGTCAGCAACAAGTCTACTCAGACTGATGTAAGTGGTGTAACTGTTGGTGTAGACAGACTAAAACTTTTCAGCACCATTATAGACAAGAGGGTACAGAACATATATATATGTGTACCTTGTCCATGATGTGGAGACCAGTTTTTCCCTTTGTTAAACTGGTCCAGAGAAATCCCTTGCTGACAGCCATGAGCAATGGGTCTATTTCCTGGCATGACCAGGGACTAAGTATACAGCTATGGCCAGCAAGTGTCAAGTTGTTTACAACAAACAAAACCAAACTCTGGGAGCCAATAGCCCTTCTGAGTTCTGGGGACTTGATGATTCCTGACTTTCCTTAGCTTAAGTACCTCTTCCTCTGTTATTTATTTAAGTGGAGGAATATGGCTTAGGATGCAACAAATGGGATTTATCAAATCAAACAAGTGTACGATGCATCTCTTCCTGCAGTGCAGCCAATAGAACCGAACCTGACTGACTGCATCCTTTCCAGTAGAAGGGAGAGTTGTTTGTTTTATTAGCTGTAAGATGATCAAGTGACTAGCTTCTACTAGAACTCCTTTCTTGAGAGTAAGGTAATGGATTACACATGTAGGAAACTCTCTTCCTAGACTCATCTCTCTACAGTTCCATGAGAATCTATGTCCTATTTTGTAGGATTTGACTTGTTGGCCTAGCCCCCGACAGATCCAGGGACACCTTTGCTTTCTGTTCAGCTGAGTCCCCAGACAAACTGATGCTGGGAGGACTTGGGGCAGGGGTGGGAATAGCTCTGTGGTTTGAGCATTGGTCTGCTAAACCCAGAGTTGTGAGTTCAATCCTTAAGGGGGCCATTTAGGGATCTGGGGCAAAAAAAATCTGTTAGGACAGTATTTGGTCCTGCTAGTGTAGGCAGGGGACTGAACTTGATGACCTTCCAGCTCTATTAAATAGGTATATCTCCATATATTATATTGTGTGTTTATAAGGACATGCTTATTGATATTAAACAGAAAAAACATTTCTTGTGCATATTTAAGGCAAGACAGCTTCAACCCCCAAGCTAAAATAATTATTATTGCTGGCTAAGGGTTTGCAGGCAACACAAAAATGAGGGGAGGGGTACATCAGATCATTTCTAGAGAGTGTTTAGGCAAGTAGGCATAACAAAATCCAGTATTTGAAAGCTGCATTTAGACACACGTTCAGACTAGAAATAAGGTGAATTTTATTAACTTTGAGGGTAATGAACCACTGGAATAATTCACCAAGGGATGTGGTTATGGTATGATGTTCGAACGGCTGGGCAGAATTCTATGGCCTGTTCTATGCAGAAGTACAGACTAGACATTCATAAGGGGCCATTCTGGCCTTAAAGTCTATCAATCTCTTGCTTCAGAAATAATGTAGCAAGACTTTTCTCTCCTGTTCTGCAGAGATAATGCCCACAAAAGCCTGGCTTAGCATTTTTGCCTCTAGATTAAGTTAAAATGTGCAACAGAACTGACCACCACCATCAATACCTAGAACAGCTCCATGGGTAGTGGAAGCCTGTGTCCTCTCTTGTTTTGTCAATATACTTCATCCCCGTCCTGAATCAAAGATTTCTCTCATCCATCCACCTTGATTTTTGTACAGCACTTGCTCCCACTACCCTCCATCCTATTAAATCTCGCTCTCTAAAGAGAACAATGCCAACTGGGTTAGCGAGGTGGATGTTGGTCCCTTGGATGGAGCAACAAACTCATTTTCAACAAATCTGCTCAAGTGAACTAGTAACCAGAAAGACGCTGCGTCTCATCCTTACCACTCCCCTAAGATACCCAGGCCTTCACAGCTATGCTTTATTATACAGTTATCTTTATCTGTTCCTAGATAAAGAAATGCCCTTTCCTCTAGCGTTCCTACTTGAATTATGCGATCACTGCCATACGTACAGCTGTTGCCTGCACTGCTCTGAAAACTGCTAATTGTGTGTCAGCCATTCCTCACCCAGATAAATCCACCTGGGCTGCCTAGTTCTGCAACATTTCTTTGAGACATCTCGCATTTTCCTGCTCCCGAAAATGTTTTGATGAAAAATGTCTCTGCTGAATCCCTCCTTTGTAATTACACTGAAAATCGCCCTGACGCTTACAAATTACAAATATTTCACTAAAACACAGCAGCTGGGAACATCTGTCAGTTTAAGAACAGAATCTCCTTGAAACATTGTTATGGCAGAAATCACTGGCATGGTAAAAGTAAAAACAAAGTTAGTTCTACAGGGCTGGGAACAGCCTATGTCCAGGTGGACAAGCAAAGACATCATTCACTAGCCTCTTCTAAGGCCACAAGGCACAGGTTATCCCCATTTAGTGTCCTGCGTATGCTAGAGATGCACTAGCTGCACCAGGAGTTGGTTATTTAGACTGGTAGTATTAAGGTGAAATGATTTATCTACACTCAAAGCTCTTCCAGGAGAACTGGTAACTCTATCCAAGTTGGGAACTTGGACGACAGTGAGCAGAACTGTGCCCAGATTGGGTGCAAGAGCCTACAACTGGTCTTTGGCCATTGGAGTGGCAAGCTGGCTGCCTGCCTGCTGTAGAAAGGATCCTAAGAAATGCATACTTCCTACTGGCCTTGTACCAGCGCCTGGTTAGTGGTTACCCCAGAGTTTGCCTGTCTCTCTCTCTCTATGCACATGCTGACCCATGACAACATCCTGTTTGGGGAAGGAGCAGTAAGAGACGCAGTGCCCTCTGTTGCTCTCTTCCTCCACTGATTCAGCCTGCTGATTCAGAGTTTTTGCCAGCAGCAGCTACCCCTTCTCGCCGAGCACCACATCCAATAAAAGCAACGTTTATTTGACAGAAGGCACGAATGAGCGAGCAAATTAACACTATGCAGAATATAAACCCAACTGGACTTACGGCCAAATTCAGAGCAAAAGCCTCTAAATTCAGGACTTGTCTATACACAAAATTGTACCAGTTAATTTAAACCAGTTTTAAAACCATTTGTGTTACACTGATCCAAATCCCTATTGTGGAGCGTTTAAACCTGGCTCACAGCAGTTTAGCTTGCACCTGTACAATAGGGTTTACCTGCAGGATTAAGTTACCCCAGTTTAATGGTGTGACAAACTGATTTAGTACAATCCTCTCATGGACACACATCAGTTTACACCTGACAAAGCCATTTAGCTTAATTTGGTAAGCTGGTCACTCCAGGCCCAAATCAAAAGCCTGGACATGAATAGTCAAACCACGGGCTGGGGGACAGTGACCATGAGGCATGTGAGAATCCCACCAAATTCTTCTAGAGCGCGGTGTTCCTGTTATGTTCTTGTAATAAAAGAAGGAACTGTCTGACTTCTACATTTCTTTGCTATGATTCAAGGAGACCCGGGTCACATACAGCCAGTAAAAGGGGGGTTAAGGGGGTGTCCCCATCCCCCACCCCCAGAGTTCTCCAGTTGTTGGGTCCCAGCTTCTCCTAACTTACGTTCCCTCACAGGATAAAGCCATTTGGTTACAATGAAATCTAGGAGGCTCTTGTTTTGTTTCTTCGGTGCTTTATCCACTCACAAAAATCATTACTTCCATATCGCTCATCTCCTGAGCAATGACTGCTTTGATCCACTGACACTGAAGAGAATGTCCCCTTTTAACTAGGGCAAATCGTCTGATGAAAGACCCAAGGTCCTCGCTAGCCCCAAGTCTGCAGTAAATGTTAGTGTGCATATGCAAAACTGGAATACGTACTGGGCACCCTCCGGATACAAATCAATTCACCTGAATAATTCTTATTAACGTACTAAAGGGTTGGCTCCCGTAAGGACCTGTGCACCATCAGCCGCCACTGACTTCAAAGGGAATTTTGGGTACTCGGTTCTTCACAGAACCCAGGCTGAATTCGACACCACCAGAAACATGGGCATGGAACCCAGCAGTGCAAACCTTAAACTTGCCTTGCAGCTGGGATTGTGTTAAATGCGAAACCCAGACAACACTGATCAGACTTATGGGACTGGGCGTGTCTACACTACAAAATTACGTCCGCTTCAGTCAACACACAGGCACCGCGGTCGTGAAAGCCGTGTTTCACGTACACACTATTCCCCGTCTGTCACCAGGGCAGCTGGGGGCCCCGTGTATGAGGCTCACAGCCTACAGCCAATGTAAGTAACACCCTAACTACAGTGACCTGCTCACGCTGCCTCTCACGCGGGTGGCGTTCTCAAGTCCACGCAGTGGGCAATACGCATGGGTGGGGGCTACATTGTAGTGCAGCCGCTTCCAGAATTACATGGACATGAGCTGTCTTGCACTGACTCACCTCAGCAGGCCTCCCACCAGTATGGACTTGGGGGGGGGGGGAGGGAGGGCATGCGAGCAACCCAAAACTATAACTCAAAGGTGAGAGGCTCAGCTCAAAAAGTTTGAGAACAGCTCGGGGTGCAGGGAGCGGGAGTAGCTTAGGGTGCAGGAAGGGGGGTAACTAGGGGCTATGTGCAGGCAGGGAGGTAGCTCAGCTTCAACCCCCTGCACCAGCAGCAGATGAAGAAACCCCACAGGTGCCTGCGCCATGGCACCAGCCAGAGAGCAGCCGCTTCCCGCCTCCAACCTGGCCAGGGGGTGAGGAGAGGAGGTGGTAGACAGGTGTGTGTGGAGCTGCCCTGTTTTTTCACTGTAGCTTTGGGGGGAGGGAGGAGGGAACGACATTCCCATGTCCCTGCAACTCTGCCCATGGGCTCAGGGCTTCTGCCCTGTGGGGAGCACTGGGGCTCAGGGCTCTGGAATTCAGATCAGCTGCTTTTGGCTTCACCCCTGTAGTGGGCAGTAGGTATTGGGGGTTCAGCCCCGCCGGAGATGCTAGAGCCCGGGCGCTGAGTTTTAGCCTGTACGGGTTCGCCAATGCCCGTTGAGAGCCGCTGCTTTACAGGACATGGGAAAGCACAGGGTTCCTCCCCAGAAGAGCAGTTTGTATTAGCAAGCAAAGGATAACTCTCTTTAGAGTGATTAATTTCTCTGCTCAGTTTGATGCATTCAGAATCTCTCTTCAAACCTCAGACAGCTTTGTTCAAACTTGTAAAAGGCACAAATGGTTGGTAATGTCTGACCAAGACTAACCTGGTAAAAGAGAAGCCATTTTGAAGCTCCTAAGTGACCAGAAACACCCTGTGACAATGCAGGGAACCTCTTTGTTTTTATCGTTTTAGAACTCAAAAAATGACTAGGCCAGATTATTTCAAATCAAAGGGGGGGAAAAACTACCACTGCCCTGAGGCTCTGCAGGAGAATTGTCAGGAAGTTCGCTTGGAGAAAATGTAAAGGAGAGAAAGGTCACAAGTGGGCCCGAGAATGGCATGAGGGTTATTTGAGACCGGTAGGAGACATCACACCTGGTTACAATGGATTTTCATTTAACTCCCCGAGGTTCCCATGTGTGCATGCGCCATGTGACCACCAGGTGGCAGTACATGATCGCACTGTCACTTGGTGACTGATGAGGCGCAGGGAAGGTGGTTCCCCCCCCCCTCCCCCCTCCCCCCCTAGTGGTCTCTAACCCTTTTATACCCAAGGTCACTTTTTGAATTTAAGGGCAACCCAGGATCTACCTCGCCCCTTCCCGAGGCCCCGCCCCTTCCCAAAGCCCCTCCCACTCCCTCTCCCCCTTCAGGGGGTTCAGGAGGGGGGGTGGGCTCTGGGCTGGGGCCAAAGGGTTTGCAGTGTGGGAGGAGACTCTGGGCTGAGCCTGGGGCAGGGGATTGGGGTGCAGGAGGGGGTGCTGTCTCTAGGCTAGGGGGTTAGAGCTGGGGCAGGGGATTGGGGTGCAGGAGGGGGTGCTGTCTCTAGGCTAGGGGGTTAGAGCTGGGGCAGGGGATTGGGGTGCAGGAGGGGGTGCTGTCTCTAGGCTAGGGGGTTAGAGCTGGGGCAGGGGATTGGGGTGCAGGAGGGGGGGCTGTCTCTAGGATAGGGGGTTAGAGCTGGGGCAGGTGATTGGGGTGCAGGAGGGGGGGCTGTCTCTAGGCTAGGGGGTTAGAGCTGGGGCAGGGGTGCAGGAGGGGGGGCTGTCTCTAGGCTAGGGGGTTAGAGCTGGGGCAGGGGTGCAGGAGGGGGGGCTGTCTCTAGGCTAGGGGGTTAGAGCTGGGGCAGGGGTGCAGGAGGGGGGGCTGTCTCTAGGCTAGGGGGTTAGAGCTGGGGCAGGGGTGCAGGAGGGGGTGCAAGGTGCTGGCTCTGGGAGGGGGCTCAAGGTTAGGCTGCAGCCTCCCACCAGGTGGCACTTACTACAGGTGGCTCCCGGTTAGTGGCACAGCAAGGCAGGCTCCCTGCCCACCCGGCCCTATGCCGCTCCTGAAAGGGGCCAACGCGCCTCTGCAGCCCTGGGGGCAGGGGCTCTGTGCGCTGCCCCTCTCTGCAGCCACCGTCCCCAAAGCTCCCATTGGCCACAGTTCCCCCTTCCCGGCCAATGGGAGCTGCGGGGGTGGTGCTTGCAGGCACGAACAGCGCAGAGAGACCCCTGCTCCCCCCCGCCCCCCCAGCTGCCGCTTCTGGGAGCACCGACGGGCTGTGGCGGGCAGGGAGAGTGCCTTAGCGGCAGCCCCACCACACCACCAGAGATCGTGATCGACTGGGAGAATCCCCTGGATTGACCAGCTGATCACGAGCGACGGGTTCGTGACCTCCTGGCTCCCCATCCTCAGCTCAATGTTTTCTAAAGGGAACCGGCCATTCCCCGGAAAGCGATCCACATCTGGGACAGCGGTATTCACAGGCGGCAAACAGTCAGAAATAACAGGCTCAGAATCCTCTCTGTGGGCAAAGCTCCCATTTATATCCAACTCCCCGGTGAGCCATGCATTCGTCATCACCAGCTGAGAGGCAGGGAGTGAGGGGCAGACGGAAGAGGGATCCCTGACTCCCCGCTTCATGCTCTAGATGACATCTGCCAAGCAAGACTCTCCTCTCCACTCTATGGGTCAGCTTTCACCGGGACGGTGAAAGGAAATCAATTGTGCCATTACTATATCCCTCCCCTGACAGGATTAATAGGCCAGGCCAGTGATGGGATACCATCAAGGACTTTATAGTCCAGTGATTAGATTTGACTCAGCAACTCACAGGAGGGCCCAAATTCCCCCTCTGGTAATGGGACCATGGGAGGGAAATCTCTCTGCCCCATCCCCTCCTTTCTGGCTAGAAATGGGCCTGATTCAGCCTTACATTTCTGAGTTCCCAAAGTTCAGGGGCACTGGCATCCCGAGTTTTGTCTTGGCCTCGTCTCTACTTCTGTAGCTGGCAGCCGCCCCCCCCCCCCACCCCCCCAGCTCGCAAGGTCAGCCCTGGTGCTACTCCACACAACTTGAAACCCATCATAGAATCGCGACCATCACATTTCTTTGGTCTTACTCTATTTGCCAAACACTCTTTTGATCTGAAGGCCAGGACAATGTAGGCCACAGAATCGCACCCAGCATTGTGCAGGTCAGATGAGATGATCATAATGGTCCCTTCTGACCGTAACGTCTATGAGTCTCCATGGACTTCCACTGGGACAGATGGGCCCTACACTTCTCACTATACCGGGCAGAGAACACACGTTGGGTTCATCTGCGCCTGGAAAATAGCCCATTGCTGATCACCATTGTCAGGAGCGGACGGACACACACACCCGCCTCTCCCTCAACTGGGATTGAGAACAGCTTAACTGCTAGTGATAGCAGAACAAAACCATTAACAGCCCCATTTACAGAGCATGCACCACCTGGTGCAAGGACACTTGCTCCAGCCCGGCCTCAGGAGCAGTGAAGCCATTTTCAGCACTTTCTAGAGGAGAGTCAAGCGGACCGGCTGGGGGGTCCCCGTCACTCATGGCAGGACTGAGGATTATCATCCCTGACAGGTGTGTGTCCAGCCTGCTCTTCGAAATCCCCAGGGATGGAGATTCCACAACCTCCCTAGGCAATTTATTCCAGTGCTTAACCCTCCGGACAGGAAGTTTTTCCTAATGTCCAACCTAAACTGACCCACTGAGTCCAGCCCAAGGAACTGCAGCAGCAATACCACAGGGGGTGAAGCCAGACAGGGACAAAGCTTCCTTTGTAAACACTTCCCCATTTGCTTCGTTTGCAATTGAAAGCTGGGCGGCCTGTCCTGTCCATTGTGATTACAAAGAGAGCCATTCCTGCCATTATTATGGTAAAACCTGCTTGGCTTTGTACAAGAGACTTCCCTCCAAACGGACAGCCCTGTATGTTTGTTGGGGAGGCTGGCGCTAACTCCCAGCTGCTGGAAAATACCTTACAGAGCGCTAGGGATTGATCCGCTTCTGCCATCACTGTAACCCGACTGACTTCAATTGAATTGCTCCCAAGTTACGCCAGTGGGAGGTCAGACTCAGGGGCAGAGGGCCCACTGCTGGCTCCATCGCTAATGTGCTGTGTACCCTTGGGCAGTCAAGGAGACAAGAAATGGGAAAAATTGGGTTTGTGCCCTTTCCTGCTTGTTTCTGATGAATAAAAGCAGCCTGTGAATGAAAGGTTTCCTTTTTATTGCTTGGTTTTTTACACATTAGATATTCCAGTCTTGTCTACCCTGTTTTTCCTGGAAGACTATGAATGACCGGAGAACATCGCAAGTACCAAGGAAGTGAAACCTGGACAACTGAGGGTATGTCTAGTGTTGCATTTTATAGCGCTCTAACTTGCTGGCTCAGGGGGGCGACACAGTAAGTCTGAGCGCTTTTAAGTGCTAGTGTAGACAGGCTCTGAGCACTGGGAGCCGCGCTCCCAGCACTCAGAACTAATCCCCTCATGGAGGTGGATTACCAGAAGCGCTGGGAGCGACCACACTCGCCCTCCAAAGCACTGTCACGAGAGCGTTCCTGCAGCAGTGCTTTGAAATTCCCAGTGTGGACATAACCTGAGAGGGAAAGGGATTTTTAGTTAACACTCTTCTCGTTTGTTAACACCTATAACTCCAATGCCTGACACACAGTTGGGAGAAAAGATATCCTTGTTAAAGACCAATACTCCTTACAATTAAGAGCTAGACATTCTGATAGGGGCTGAAAGGAGTCCTCTGGCAAAAACAAGGAAGAAAAGATTCTGTATTCCTAATACTTCTACGGTAAATTGAAAGAAGAAAAAAATCCCCTTTAAAACAAACAAACAAAATACTGGAAAAGTTTTTCAGCCCTCTCCACAGAAAAAAAGCAACAAAAGATGCCCACACATCTAATTCTGTCCCTGTGGCCCATCACCTTTAGTCTCTCCAACCATCAGTTACCCCACTTAGAACACAGGGTCTGGTAATATTGACCTGTCACATTACGATGTTGCGGCTTCGTTAGTGTTTGCAAAGGTCCCTAGCTGAGCAGGGCTATAGAAGTGCAAAGCGTCGTTCCCTTCAGGTAGATACCGTGTTTCCAAATGTTGTACAAAAACAAAAGCAAGGCTACTTTCGGGGTATGCTGTGTAAATCATCTGTCTCTCTTAAGCCCATGCACATAGAAACAAGTTGACTGCCAGGATTCACCTGGCTTAAGTCTGTGTCTACATTAGGGAATTTTACAAAGCAATTCTGCAGCTGAACTGATAGTAGTAATGGTGGGAGACAGTGTAGACAAGGCTCTGATGGCCTCTCCTCTGGGCATTTTTACCACTCTGTAGATTAGACTAATTTCAAAGTAGTGGAGGGGGGTTCAGTGCCAAACTCCCATTGAAATTCAATGGGATTTGGGTGCCGAACTCACTCAGGCCCCTTTCAAAACCCCACCCTAAATCTGCTAGTTCAGCGGTTGCTCAGGGGGACACTTCTTGGGTAAAATTCCCTAGTGTGGACAAGGCTCCGCAGTTCTGGGCTAACTTCAGCCAGGCTCTGGCACACAGTATTGCACTGTCCCCAGGACAGGAGCCACATGAGATCCCTGCCTGGTAACCTGCTCAAGCCACAACTGGAACCTCACCAAGGTTCAAGTGACTCCTTTGCTCTGCTGTGGCTTGGCTAATGTGAATTCCAATTTGTGGCACTAGTGGCAGGAAATACATCTGAGATTCAGTCTCAGTTCTGAGCACTTCTTGCTCCTGGCCACCTGGCTGAAAGGGGACGTCCCAATGCCACCGGGGCCTTGTCGTCGGACTCCATGAGTCAGTTTCCATCCAGCACTGCGGCGGGTTTAACAGGCAGATCGATTTTTAGTGCTGAAGCATAAAACTTTTGATTTAACCGCCACTGAAGTGCTGCGAATTGGTAAAGCTGGATGCGAGCTGGTGTTGCATTTTATAGCGCTCTAACTTGCTGGGTCAGGGGGGCGACACACTAAGTCTGAGCGCTTTTAAGTGCTAGTGTAGACAGGCTCTGAGCACTGGGAGCCGCACTCCCAGCACTCAGAACTAATCCCCTCATGGAGGTGGATTACCAGAAGTGCTGGGAGCGACCACACTCGCCCTCCAAAGCACTGTCACGAGAGCGTTCCTGCAGCAGTGCTTTGGAGGGCGAGTGTGGTAGCTGCGAATTGGTAAAGCTGGATGTGAGCTAGTGTTGCATTTTATAGCGCTCTAACTTGCTGGGTCAGGGGGGCGACACACTAAGTCTGAGCGCTTTTAAGCCCAAGGGTACACAGCAATTTGTTGCTACAGTCTCGGACACTGAGGAGTCCCTACCTCCCACCTAAGACCCCATTTGAATCTTGAAACCCAATGTTCTACGGCAGGTGCCCCAGATGGTCAGCAGGCTCCAGCCACTGAAAGATGGAGGTAAATATACAGAGGCTCTGATGATCCTGTTATATTTTCCCAGCTTTTTTAAAGCCAGTCCTTCAAGGAGCTATTTATTAGGCAAAATACGGCAGGACTGGCCTCCCGGGGTATTTCAGTTCCTGGATGGCAGGACTGCCTGAAGATCAGGTCTCACATTATTCTTTTTAGGGAACTGGCCAATCAGAGATGGGCTTTTGGCTGAGTTTCCAGGAAGCACCATGGTAGCAGGAAACAGGAGCCTGATTAAATTCTCATCTAGTAAATGTGGACATTACAAATAGGCCCAGATTTCTGAATACAGTTAGGCTGCCCCCAAACTTCTGCTCTGAATACTGCTGAGCTGCAAAGTGGGCTCTGGGCCTTTGTCTGGATCAAAGCTTCATGACACTTTGGCTCACGGGCAGGCCCTGTCCACTAGTGGCAGGAAATACGTCTCGCCACGAGACCATTCAGAGCACAGTGCTGGGCATGCTGGGGTCAGGGTGGGGGGGTTTTCTCGAGAAGATTCCCTGCTGGATGGAAGATGCAAATGGAGCAGATTTTCCCCAGGAGAAGCAGACTTCGAAAAGTAGAGACAGACAGACGCTCCTGCACATCAAAGGAAACAGGACCCAGAGAGGCTTTCAGGGATACACACAAATCAATAGTCTCCTTTTAAATACCAAGCGCATTTGTTTGAGTGCAGGACGATTAGTCCCCCAGGATGGAAGTAGGATGGGGACTATTAACAGACCCGCTGCCAGGAAGAAGGGGGAGTTCAGAAGCGGGCAGTTAGCCAGGGATGTACATGTCGTTTATCTGCTGGCCTCAGTGTAAAACAGACTGTCAGGGCTCCCCACTCTCCCTCAACTCTATCTCAGCCGCAGCAGCTAAATTAGCTGCATTCACATGAGACTCACTCCCTTTCCACTGGAGTCTGAACTACAGTATGTGCCTATCAAAGTCACCAGTGACTTGTTTCGGGGTTGAAGCAGTGGACTGGTAGACTTTGGCCAAGTCATTTAACCGGGTGTGCCTCAGTTTCCACAACTGTAGAGTGGGGATTATTATCTGGCTATTTCTGTTGTGCCCAGCGACGTAGATACTATCTCATCACACTGGGTGGGAGGTTATGTAACTTAATTTGTTTATCTGTAAAGCAAGATCCTCCTCGGAAGGGGAGACAGAAGGTAGAAGATTGTAGCGTCCTGCATCTGGCTTGGAGTGTAGGTAGGGTGACCAAGATGTCCCGATTTTATAGGGATAGCCCTGATTTTTGGGTCTTTTTCTTATATAGGCTCCTATTACCCCCCGGCCCATCCCGATTTTTCACACTTGCTGTCTGGTCCCCCTAAGTGTAGGCCTTGTCTAGAACTCCTGAAATATCCCAGTATCCCCGATGGTTATAGTGAAACTCGTGTTTTATGTGGTTTCATCGGTCCAGTTTCAATACAATCCTCAGGATCTTGCAATAAAAACAGGACAATTTTTACCTATGTCCCCGCCCACCACCCACTCTTCAGAGGTCCGTGGAACAGCCAAATAGGCGTTCAAGGCTCACTGTCCGTTTAGGGAGGATCCTTTCACCCTCTTTGAAGAGATGCAAGTGGAAGGCTGCCTGGGTAGGCAGGAGAACAGAACGCATCACATCCAGGACTAGATCAATGCCCAGTGGCATAATGCAAACCAGGCCTGACTCTTGGGCTGTGCCTACACCCACCCACCACAGATTTACAGACTATTCAAAACCCAGCCTCAGTAGGGGATAGCGCACAAAGCCCCAAGCCACCCACATCAGTCACCTTCAGCATGCAACAAGGCCCCTCTGCTGAGGCCCTTGAGAAGGGCCGGGGCCCCTGGGCAGAGCACATTGTTCAGACTGACTTCATCTTTGGTCGGTTGTTTTTTTCTGCTGGCACTCAGGCGTTTGGGTGCATGGTTTGAAGGCTAACTTACAGCAAAGGCGCCCAGGTGAGGCGCCGGCACCAGTCCTTCAACTCCAGCCGCGTCTTCCAATTCCCCTCCTGGGCAGACAAACTCTCTGTCCTGCTAAGGTTTTAGGAAAGGGTGGAGGGAAGCCATCAAAGTCTCATTGTGCCCCCAACAAAACTGGAGAAGATGGAAATTAAATACAGGTTACACTCACCGAGCAGGGCACTGTCTGGTCAGGCATGCTTTATTAATACTCCTGCAAATGAAAAGAAGAGACAGCTCACTATGGAAAAGCAAGAGACAGCTTTACTGCCTACACTACAGCGTCTCTCTGAACCATATATCCAGCTACCACAACCGTACCGTGACTTGAACCGGAAACACACAAAGATACAAGGACAAAGACATTTTGCAAATGACAAACGTCTTCAGCTCCATCCAGAGCGACTGCTCCGCCCGAACGTCAGGGACCATTAACACAAGTGTGAGTTATCCCGTTCCCTTAAAGCGCAGGCAGCCGAGGGACAGATCTCATGGCACCTTGGATCTAATGTTAAGGCCTCATTTCTGAGCAATGGTTTGGGGGCGCAGAGGCTCGGGATGGGCGCGGGAGCCTAGGGGAGTTTCAAGAGCAGCTCACTTCTCCTTGCAGGGCTGGGCCTGAGGACGAGGAAGGCGGGAGTGACTTGGAAGGTGGCTTTGCGGCTTTACAGTTGTCACGGGGGCATTAGCCTGAATGGTGAAGAGGGCCCTCCTGGGACCACCGCCTGGTACTTGTTAGTTAAGTGGCTCTTAAGCTGTGCAGTAAAAAACGATTCGGTGTTAAGAGCCACCATGTGTCACGGAGTTATTCTTGGTGGAGGGTTTTTCTACTCCCTGGCGGAGGGGCAGGAACGGAGGCGGCTTGCAGGGCTTGGGGGGGGAGGGGGAGAATGCTTTCAGCTCCGGCTGGTTACAACCCCCCCACCCCCACCACTTGGCAGCCACTTCACAGGACATGGCCAGGGCCAGCCCAGATGCTGGAGGGTGGCGGGTTAGCTCTACCTTGGGACAGGGGGCGCTTCTCCCCTGGCTGCTCTCTCTGCTTGGGGGAGGGCAGTCAAACCCCCCCCCCCGGCCCCTTCGCCCGGCTCGGGACTCGAACTCGCTGCCTCAAGCCCCAACTTGCAGAAGCTGCTAGAAAGTCTCAGGGCCCCGGGGCTTCCTCAGCCAATGAGGGTCTGTTCTGATGATGTCATGCCGCTAGCTTGTTTTGTATTGGCTGGCTGAAATCTCTGTCCCTCCCACTGGGGAGCTCAAGAAGGGTGTATTCAACTCAGCTGGTTCCCGGCTTTTACCCAGGGCTGCTCCAAACCCAGCGAAACTAAGTCGCCTGGGTTGGGGATGGGGGCATTGGTGGATTATTTTCCTTCCCAGTGCAGGGCCCCCCTGAAAACAATCTCAGAACCTGCTTCCCCAAGTATTTTTTTAGGCTCTGTCTGCACGTGGAGCGGGGGTGGGGGATTCCCAGCCAGCTCTCAGTGAGCTAGCCCAGTTGTAGTCACAGCAGCATGGGCAGCAGTGGGAGGGGCTAGCCACTGAGTACACCCCTCCCCCCCCCCGGTATGTACTTAGGCAACAAGCCTGAGCTTTTGCCCACACTAATCCAACTCCGGTATTATTTTTAGCACACTAGCATGGGTATGTCTACCAGAGCTAGCAACCACAGCTTAGCTCCACACCTAGACAGAGCCTGGGGCTGCATGGGCAGGGAGAACAGTAGGCTCTCTAATTGCACTGGTGAAGCACCAGGGAACAGTATAAGCTGCACTGCAGACAGGGAGAAGGCGTTTTTACTGCACTGAGGAGGTTTAGCCAAGGCCCAAGAGTTCAAAAACCAGACAAGCAAACCAAAATACACACGGGTTTATTTTCCCCTTGAAATGAATACAAACCCCATTCCCAATGCACCCTCATCCCACACCAGCGTCTCAGAGCAAACAGAAAGCTAAAGGAAAGACAGGGCATCCTTCAAGGAATTAGTGCAAGAGATTCTGAGTCTTAACCAGGTATGCAAATGAATGACCAAGGGATTGTGGACATGATAGGGAAAACGCCAAAAGCTTTGTTCGAGAACTAGTCAAGAACACGTCACAAAGTTTATCACCAGGCACACCACTAAACCTGAACTAATTATGTGTCTGAAATAGGATACGCAGCAACCACGCTCAAGATTTTACTTTGCTGCTGCTAAGGACGTGCCCTCTATGTGTCTCATTTCCTTTTTATTAAGGCTTTCAGTGGGCCTTTACAACGTTACACGCACAGAGGAAGCAGCAGTTCAGATGTGGTCATACAGATTTGCAAAATGCCGAAGTCAAACAGAAGCAAGTCAGTGAAAACTCGAAGGAGAGATCAGAGAATGGTCTCAAGAACGCATCTGGGGGTAAGACTAATGCTTAGTAAAATCACAAGAAAGATGTCCAGTCTCTAACCTCAGAGAGCAGCAAGAAAGGAAAATGGATGTAATGCTCTGAGTAAGGCCAGAATGATTCACTGAGAAGAACTGAGTAGACCTGTTTCATGGCAGACAACTGAGGGATAAAGGCTCCCCCCTCTGCACAAAGCTGGATTTCCATGCTCTGTATTCCCAAGGCTGGAGGTTCTACATTAGCCAAGTGTGACTAACCAGCTGTACCAATAGGCCATTCACAGGCGCCAGCCCTCACAGAACTATTTTTGACAACTTGATGAACCACTGCCATGTCCCTCTTTCTAAAGATCCCCGGGAATCATTTCCTTTGCAACAGGGCTGCCTCGTTCTCTTTGTGAAGTGTCCTGACTCTGACTCACCTTCAGAGCTTTCTCTCCAACGCCCTGTTCAGACACGACAGTCATTCTAACACCACTCCTGTGACGCAGAAACACATCATCCCCATTTCTCAGAAGGGGGGACTGAGACAAAGAGGTGACGTTAGCAGTCTGTGACAGCCGAGGCCTGTCGATTCTTTTCTGTAACTTTTCTAGGCCATCTTGTCAGTCTGGTTTGAATGGCGGTCAGCGTGGTAGCCATATGACCAATGTCTCCTGGGAGAGAGAGCAACAGGGGAATCTTCCACCATTTAAATTCTGTTGTGTTCCTTGTGGTATTCAAAGGAACTAACAGAAACCCGCAGTAATTTTGATCACCCAAGAAGTCTGAAGTCTCAAAAGATGGTGGCAAATTAATTGCTAGAGAGGTTATTTCACATCAGTTTTTCCAACCCAAGCAGAACAGGTCTTTTGTACCTCACACCTTCATCTAAACTGGTGCTGGGATGGTGTGAAATAGGGAAGTTTGGAGAATAAAAATAAAACCAAGGCACTTTTTTGGTCCAGACGATGCCCCTTTTTAGTGACCCACTTGTCCTACCAGGTGTGTGCTGTACCAATCCCTATTTGGGGCCGAGAAGGATCTAAAGGAACAGTATGCATGTGGCTGCAGCAGAGTTAAGCCCTCATTTCTGTTGCTGCTTATCTCATATCCACTCTGTGGAGCTTAGAGGAGTCACTCAATCTCGCTGTACAACTCTCACTCACAATGCAAAGGTAATCATGAGAAAGTCATTAGTCCTGGGAGCTGAGGGTTTAATGGATTAAGTTCTCAGTAATTTGCAACAATGTTTTTTTCAAAGTAATTTTAGTAATGTGCAATAAACACAACCCGACACCCTCACACTGCAGACACGGAATGATGACTCCCACACACACTGACAATGACACACTTACACCACACACACACACCTTAAAGGAAACATACAAACCCTGACACAGACACACACCCACTCACAACTAACCACCCTGCTCCATGCTCTCTCTCTCACACCCCCACACACCATGCTTACCCACTCAACTTTGTGAAATCCAATACCCACTCCAAATGACACACCCCAACTCCCCACTGACCGATACATACCAAACTGTAGTTTATTTAAAGTGTTACAAGAAAACATTCTCTTAAATAACGTCAGCCACTCTAGGATCATGTTCATCACCACAGGAGAAACAGAGAGCCCCTCCCAAACGGGACTCGTATCCGGTTGTGTTTCTGCACTGGGGCACACTGGGATGCTGCTCCACTCAACAAAATAAGAAAATAAAAACCAGAGTAAAATGCAAGGACCTTCATTCCAAAGCGATGAGCCATTTACAGCTGCAAATGTAACGGGATCGCTCAGCCAGAGGAAGGGACCACATAGGTAAGGGAGGGCAGCTGCTCTCCTGCCCAACTGCACTGAGTACATCTCTACAGGGGGGTTCCCAAACAGCAGCAGCCCAATGACATAGTTGAACAGCCTGCTATACCCGGCCCTGTTTCAGACCCTTCCAAGAATTCCCAGGGCGTCTCCCAAACACCACCAGCTCAACTGAAAATAGCAACAAAAGGGAGGAGAAAACATGAGGTTAACAGGTGTGAACTGGGTACGGCTAAGGGAGCTGGTGTGAAGACAAACACAGACACTGGCAGTTGTTCTCTGGTGTGCAATCTGCCTGTATGACCCTTCCAGCTCTGCTCCAGGAGCACACCTATTGCTGCATCTTCTCCATTACGTAGCTTTAGGGAAAGGGCCATGTCTGCGGCTGGACTTTCTATGGTTAGTTAATGGGGTTGTCTACACTAAGTGAAGAAACCACTGCAGGGACATTGACAGGTTGGGTGTCTGGCATGTCCTTGCAATGATGCCTACAGGCACACAGCCACTATGCATATGGCTGACCTGTTTTGGTGTGTCCACCTGTGGTACATTCTGTGACACCTTGGGCATATGTCCCCTGGCTAGCATTCTTCTGGGAGCAGGGGCTTTTGGGTAACTTCCAAACGCAAGCTACAAATGCACTGTAGGCTAGAGTTAGGAAGCTGGCACAAAGCTTGATCCAGGGAAGTGGGGGAAGCCAACAACATGGGGCAGCTGCCTCCCCCGTGCAATGCTTGTGACTTCCCATCCACACGCTGGAGACAGCATTGTAGAATACATTGATTCAGACAGACCTGAACTAATGCAGGAGTTGCAACCAACCAGTACAACCAGTGCTTGAAAAACGCCTGGGATGGCTGTTGAGGGGGGCAGGGGGGGGGGGGGGTTTACAAGTTGTTGTACGGACGCTGCGAGATGAAACGTGTCCCAGCCTATGATTTGTTGCAATACCTCTTTGCCCACTGTAGGCAGGGCCACAAGGTGACAATCCCAGAGCAAATTTTAAAGTGGGTTTCCTTACGATGTTCTTTGAGTTCTTTCAATGGGAAGAATCCTCCCCTTCACCAGCAGGCATAGGGGAACAAAGGGTACTGGCTCCAGTCTGCCATGCTCCCATGGGTATGCCCTGGAGCCCCTTGAGTATTGTAATCTGTGGAGAAGGGAGAATAGCTCATTGCTCTGTACTGGCTGTGGGAAGGTACCATCCATTGGCCTAGGCCTTGATCGGTGCCATAGGGATTGTACATTGGACCTCGGGCCCCTGGTTTCCCAGTAGAGTCTACAGCCATGTTGACCACCCCAGTATAGTCCTGTGGAGGAGGGAGTGGAGGGGGGAGTGTAGGCAGGTTGGTGAAACCTTCTGAGAGATGTTTGGAATCTTGCTCGGGCACCGTGGCTACATCCACTCGGTGGGATCTGGCCCGGAATTCATTTAAAGCGAGGACGTCACGAGCGGGCGCCTGCTGTGTATCTCCGTGGTCATGGAACCTAAGTCCAGAAGGTGGAGAGAAGAGGAACGAATCAAACATTCTTGAATTCACCAACATCGTTTGTGGTTGAAAGCTTGATCCAGGGAAGTGGGGGGAGCCAACAACATGGGGCAGCTGCCTCCCCGTTCAATTTTAAACATTAGCTATATCCTTTTGAAAAAAGTGCACTTATTAAACGTATCTGTCTCTGTATCTACCTCCCTCCATCCCTGTGCCCTCTTCCTGTCACTCCTGCCCCCACCTCTCTCTGACCGGAAGCACTGGGTCTCTCTCATGGATAAATATCCCCTAAGAAGTCAGGCTGCAAAAGGAACATGCCAAAGTCCTTTCCACTGAGTATGGGGAGGACCCGGACCCTGCCCATTACACATAAACAGTTGGGAGATGAGACTCACCTGTATGTCTGGTAGGAGGAAGGGGTTGGCACTTGCTGCTCTCTGGCATTCGCCTCTCTTTGGTCTGCTGGTGACGCTGCAGGGATTGAATGGCTGCCGCTCTGCTCGGAGACCCAGAAGGAGAACCCGCTGCTGACAGGAATGGAATTGCTCTCTTCCTTCACTGCCACATTCTCATCCTTCACAAAATCTGACTCACAACAGGGGAAAGAAAGAGAGAAAAGGAGAGTGGGGAAAGAGAGAAACCAGAGCTCAGTAATAGTGGGTTTGCAGTTAGATGCAGGCGGAGGTTCCCCAGACAGAATGGGAGGTCGAGGGTTAAGGCGTTTGTAAATAGTCTAATAATTAGCAGGAATCTTCCTACATTCCATGAATCAAACACAGGGCGGGTGTTTTTCTGATCTCTCTCTCACTCGCACTGTCAGATTCTGGAGACTGTGACAGGCAGACTAGGGATTCGGCTGGAAATCAGAGATCGAAAAGACCCTACGGGGTCAGAGCCTCCCAAACTCTTGTTGGTCACATGGTGTTGGTCTGGCTCCTCCTCCTCTAAACTGAACTAAAAGCCAGCTAAAAAGACACTATACATTTCCCTCATATCCCACTGCCAACAGCTGTAGCTGCCATAGCCGTGTTATTAGATCAGCAGTGGGAGGGGACGAGGCTCCTGCAATCAGAAGTGGGCGGGGCGGGATTTACCAGACAATCTCTACAATATGCTTCACACTAGGAAAATTTGGAGCCTCCCTGTTCTCCGTCATTGTGTCTGTCCTGAGGCTGGCTGTAGCACAACATGCCCAACTGCCTTGGTTTCTCCTTCTGTTTGCCCATGAAAAGAACACAGACCCTCAAGAGTCCAGTTCAAGGCCTGCTTCTGTGCATGATTTATTCCTGTTCACAAGTGCGTTAGTTCCCCCCAGACCTTGCAGTCAAGATATAAAGGTGCAACCATTTTCCCAGTCCCCTCTTCAGGAAACACATCTCCAGCCCCCTCCCCCCCTCCGACCTGACACTGAGCACCGCTCTCCAGGCCATCGGCCTGATTCCACTACGGCCAGTCAGGCCTCCTGCAAACCAGCTCCTCACAGTGTTCCACTCCACAGGCCTCCCTGCCTGCGAATCCTTCTGTTTAGAAAAGGTCTCTCCAGGACCAACCCCTTGTTATGGGCGTCCTCATGCCACGGGCTCCCTGCAGCGTTCCCACGCCACAGGCCACCTTGCCTGCGAGTCCTGCCCTTCCTTAGGGCACCTCCCTCCATAGTCCCAGGTCTGACCTCCCCTGACCAAACTGGAGCTTCCCTTTCGTCTAGGGGCCATTGTCCAAGCCTTCTGCTCCTCGGGGGTTCCCAGCAGTTCTGTTCCAGTTCTCCTCACGACTCAGCTCTCTCCACCAGGGCTCCTTTAGCTCTGCCCCAGACAACTCATGCCAGTGCTCCCTGTCTCTGTCTGAGCCTCAGGCAGTTCTCACCGCCCCTCCTGTGTCTGACTGTGTTCTCCAGGTCTCGGACAGCTCTCCCCCACCCCTCCTGTGTCTGACTGTGTTCTCCAGGTCTCGGACAGCTCTCCCCCACCCCTCCTGTGTCTGACTGTGTTCTCCAGGTCTCGGACAGCTCTCCCCCACCCCTCCTGTGTCTGACTGTGCTCTCCAGGTCTCAGACAGCTCTCCCCCACCCCTCCTGTGTCTGACTGTGCTCTCCAGGTCTCGGACAGCTCTCCCCCACCCCTCCTGTGTCTGACTGTGTTCTCCAGGTCTCAGACAGCTCTCCCCCACCCCTCCTGTGTCTGACTGTGTTCTCCAGGTCTCGGACAGCTCTCACCCGCCCCTCCTGTGTCTGACTGTGTTCTCCAGGTCTCGGACAGCTCTCACCCGCTCCTCCTGTGTCTGACTGTGCTCTCCAGGTCTCCGACAGCTCTCACCCGCCCCTCCTGTGTCTGACTGTGTTCTCCAGGTCTCGGACAGCTCTCACCCGCCCCTCCTGTGTCTGACTGTGTTCTCCAGGTCTCGGACAGCTCTCACCCGCCCCTCCTGTGTCTGACTGTGTTCTCCAGGTCTCGGACAGCTCTCACCCGCCCCTCCTGTGTCTGACTGTGTTCTCCAGGTCTCAGACAGCTCTTACCCCCCAACCATCTCACTTCAGGACCCAGCTGCCCGCTTTTAAGCCCAACTGGGAGTCAGCTGACCAGTCACAGGTGCACTGGCCTCTTTCCTCTTGCAAGGCCAGTGTCACCCTGCGACAGTGTCCATCTCCCTGTCAATGCCAGCTTGTTCCCGACAGGACATTTTCTAGCCCATTGTCCAGTCTAGTTGTAAAGGTTTCCAGCAATGAGGCTTTCTCCACATCCCACGGGAGACTCTTCTGCAGCTGACTGGCATGGAAGAAGGTAGTTATTGTGTATTACAAATGTTTTCTTACACATTTCTCTCTGGAAAGCAACTTGTAAACAGCAGCATACGACTCCTAACAGGGACTCCCCCTGCTGTATGCTTTAGATGCTCCAATTCTTACCCACATGAATACAAAGATTCCTCCTTCGAATAGGGCTCCGGTCTTCCTGCTTCACATCCCTTGCCCCATTTTGTGGCAGTTAATGAGGGGCCAGATCAGACCAACAGACTATAATTTTATGTGCCCGCCCTGAGTCTTAACCCTGTAGTGACATGTCAGAAATTGCTCAGATCAAAAAGCCAACTTGATTGGCTCCGCATCCCACGTTTTGTCCTCCCCAGTGCAGCTTTGCTGTCCCTCCCCACCCATGCTGCCCTTCCACTGTGCCTGGCCAGCACATAGCTGCAGCTCCTCCTTGGGGCTTGTCTTCACGAGCGCTGCCGGAGATCGATCTTCTGGTGATCGATCTATCGCATCTCGCTAAGATGCGATAAATCAATCGCCTGGAGCTCCCCCGTCGACTCCGGAACTCCAGCTCGCCGGGAGGCGCAAGCTGGAGTCGACAGGGGAGCGCGCCGCTGACTGCCGCCGCCCTGGAGACGAGCGGTAAGTCAGCGGCAGATATGCCAACTTCAGCTACGTGATTCACGTTGCGTATCTGCCGTCGATTCCCCCCTTCCCCCCAGTTAGAACCAGCCCCCAGACCTGCTGGCAATCCTGCTGCCTCGACCGTCCAGTCTCTGGATAGTAGCTTTTCTGAGGTCCCCTTTGCTGCTCCTGCCTCCATCACCCATCCACCTGCCTCATTCCTCACCTACCTCTCCCATGCTGCTCTGCCTGTTCTCCCTTGATGCCCAGGGCCCCATATAGCAGCTGCCACTATCTACTTGGCCCTTACTCCTTCAGGTTGTACCCCCAACTACCACACATTCCTGCCCCTTTGCTCATGAATTAAGGACTGTGAGCTCACGTTCCTTTTCTTTTCTACTCAAAAAGACTCGCAGTGTTCTCTAAAATCCCTGTCCTTGAGACTCAGGATTCACAGGCCTGTAGGCGAAAATGGCCCTGTGCAGAAAGAAATTTTAGCAGAGCTGTGTTAATGCCTCTTTTCCTCCCCTTGGCCCGGTCCCTGCTGGTGAGCGCCTCCCCAGGTTTGTTGTTGCCAATATTACCAGATTCCTCCGCAGCCGATTCTGTTTCTTCTCGCAGCTTCCTCTTCTGGCCTTTGGCTAGACTAAGTTTCTGGCCTTTGGCTCGCCCTTCCCTGGGAAAAGAACAATGTCTGGAGGCAGTTCATATGCAACCTTCCTACCCAGCTGCCTGTGCTGGGGACTCTGGAGCAGACACAAAACCCTATTATGTTGTGGGAAGCAGAAAAGTTACCAGCCAACATCTGCAAAAAGAGAGGGTAGAGGTTGATGTCTCATGTTTTTGAAGCTGCACATTGGCTGGCAATGCACCAACACAACAGCGGGGTTGATTTTTTGGGAATGTACGTGTCCAGTGAGGTGCAATTAGTCAAGCTAGCTGCCACTAGAGAATAGGGATCAGAGAGAAAGACAATTACCCCACCAGGATTCAGGCATTAGGACTACTCAGTGAATGGATTATATGAGTTTTCCCTGACATTGGAAAACCTCAGTGTTGGAGATTTGAACAGTGATTTTGCGAAAACGGTCCATCATCATATATACATACCATAAAATATTGTGGTGCTTTTTTGACCTTTTCTGAGGGAACATGGACCCAATTTAACTCAAAATGATCCTATTAGGTGAAAAACAATCTTGAAATTTTCAAAATATTCTTTGGATGAAAAACAGTTTTGACCCTTTCTCCAAAACTCAAGGCATTTTCCAGGTATGAAAAAAAATTGCAAATATTTGCATGAAAAGTTTTGATTGTAAACATCCAGTTTCACTCCTCTCTTCGATCTGCTTTCATTTGCTCTTACGTTTTCCTGTTATTTCATGCACTGCCCTTGGGCCTGACAGAAGCCCTCCCAACTTTCTCTTCACAGTAACTGGGGGAAGGAGGATGATGGGAGAAACCTGGATCTTAGAATGAAGCTGACACCAAACAGGAGCAGTGATCTACAGCAGATCCTCAATTTCAAGCCTTTTCAAACTGGGGGTCGTGAGGTTATTACATGGGGAGGAGGGTCGCAAGCTGTCAGCCTCTACCCCAAACCCTGCTTCACCTCCATCATTTATTATAGTGCTAAATATTTTTTTTAAGTGTTTTAAATTTATGAGGGGTGGGGAGTCTCACTTAGAGGCTTGCTTCTGTGAAAGGGGTCACCAGTACAAAAGTTTGAAAGACACTGCTCTATTCGGTCAGGAGAGTGTCTACCTTCGAGTGTTCTTCCCATGTTCCCGGAATCCCTTAGCAAATGGGTTGTTGTCAATCTTGAGTTTTGTGATCTACAAGTAGAGACACGAGATCCAGTGTTAGAATGAGCAGCTGCCCATGGGGCCATGTTTGGCTTGTATCACTCTGAAGCAAGATCCCTGGCACTAACAACTGCTCTATGGATAAATGTCTATCCTGTGGTCTCCATCGGAGTGCCTCACAGCTTTACTGTATTTATCCTTACAACAGCCCGCTTTACAGAACTCCAGTGCAGAGAGAATAAATGACTTGGGCAAGTTCACACAGGAAGTCTGTGGCAGAGCAGGCAACAATCTGGGTCTCCCAGGTGCCAGTTGACTGCCCTAACCCCTGGTTTATCTTTTCTCTCTACATTAATTTAAAATTTTATTTAAATTCCAAATTCAATTTAAGCAGCAATAAACGCCTCACTTTAAGTCATCAGATACAATAAATTCAGAGTCAGCAAGGCACTAAAACACCAGCACTACAGACCCATGCGATACTATACACAAATTGCTGGAGAAATGTTCCTCCATCTCCAGCTGATAGAGACTTCTCCAAGGGAGATGCGCGGGTAACAAGGGGTGACAGGGGTACTTGTTATGTCCCAGATGTGGACATGGAGAAGGTTATAGGTGTCATGCTCACAGGCAAGGGAAGAAGAGAGTACACCGGTATTACTCACATGGGGAAGGGGGTACTCCTGTTGCATTCAAAGGGAAGTGGGGAGGTGATTCATATATTGCCCATATAGGGGAGAATTTCCCTGCACTATCCTCACAGGTTGGTGGGCCATGTAGCTGCAGAGGAAGAGGGGGGGAGAGGCCCTTTGTGGGCCACAGAGGGCAGTGGAGGAGCTTTTCCCTTGGGAGCAGGTTCTGGTGTTAGGGACAGGGTGTTTCCGAGGGAGTGGAGGGCTGGTCTCTTACACTCTACCTGAGGGACAGGGTGTTTCCGAGGGAGTGGAGGGCTGGTCTCTTACACTCTACCTGAGGGACAGGGTGTTTCCGAGGGAGTGGAGGGCTGGTCTCTTACACTCTACCTGAGGGACAGGGTGTTTCCGAGGGAGTGGAGGGCTGGTCTCTTACACTCTACCTGAGGGACAGGGTGTTTCCGAGGGAGTGGAGGGCTGGTCTCTTACACTCTACCTGAGGGACAGGGTGTTTCCGAGGGAGTGGAGGGCTGGTCTCTTACACTCTACCTGCTCGTTTTGGTAGGCAGTGACAGAGGTGAAGACGGTCTCAGGAAAGCTGAACATCTGGAAGATGCTCCAGCGGGCACTGAACAGGTCGTCTGCCTGAACGATGTGGAAGCGAGGCTTGTAGCGGTGCATGGAGTGAAGGATGATCTGATGCGGAGGGAGAGAGGAAGAATTCCATTTGCAGCTTGGCTCGGTAGGGCTTGCCATTGCCATATACCGTAGTTGCCAACCACCCCTTCTCTGTGATCATCAGGCTCCATCTGCCCTTAGTCATGGGTGTTCTCTGAGGGGACCCAGGAACTGGGGTCTCCCTGCCTATTCCAGAATATACCAAGCCCATCTCTGGGAGCTGGAGAAAGGGGGAATATTGCACATTCTGGGTTGGGTATCTCCATCTTCTAGTTGCACGACTAGGGCAATAAACCTAGGGGCCGTGCCATGAGGGTAACAGTGTGGAAGGAAAGAAGTTTAGCCGTCCTCCACTTAGACCTGCTAACATATACTGAGTCAATGCTTCAAGAGCCTATAGTGCTGAAGAGTATGTACTGCCTACAGACACCATGGCCCTGCAGCACAAACCCTCCCACAGAGGTGTCACCCTGCACATTTCCCATTTGTAACAAAGGGAGTTTTCAAGCAAGTTTCCACATCATTTATTTTCTCATGACACCAACACTCTACTTGGAACCAAATCCTCCTTCCCGCAAATTCCTAGATAAGCTCCAGGAGCAGAGACAAACCCCGCTCTCCTCTTACGTGTCCGTGTTGATCCAGGGTATTGTTGGTGAGCTTCAGCTTTTGGAATGAGACCGGTTCCTTCGTCCAGTGGCTGCCGGGAGCTGGAGAATCTGGATGTATGTAGGTACGACAGGGGAGCTGTGGTTCTGCTTTGCCAGCAACTTCCCACTGATCCTTATTCCACTGGGGAAGGCAAAGCAGGACATTCCATATCAAAGCAACCGTGAGTCCAGCGCCTTTGCTTCACTGCTTAAGGCTGTGGAGCCCAAACTTTTCCTGTCACGCCCCCCCATTACCAGTAAGGGAATCAATCCGCATCCCACCTCCATTACTGCACAGCTGAAGGCAGAGCTGGGGGAAGAATTGGGGGCGAGGGAGGAGCTGGAGTTAGAGGCAGAGCTGGCTTGGGAGCTGGCCAGAGGGCTGAGCTAGGCTGGAGGTGGAGCGGAGCTGCGGCGGAGCTGGGGTCTGAACAGAGCCACGGCTGGGGTGGAGTGGGGCTCGGTGATACTCCCTATCCGCCACCCCCCCATGGGGGTTGGGCATGGGCCTCACTGTGTGTCCTGCTGGATGTTCCTCCTTGTCTCCTAGAGGGGTGCACCTCACAGTTTGGGGACCACTACTGTGGAGATCTCAGACACAGGACAGTGGAGCGTGACTGACTGCTGTTGCGTGTCCACGTTCAGGGCCCCGTTTGCTCTCCCTCTCTCTCCTGCCTTCAAAGCTCTTTGCAAACACTAAGTAACTAGCGGCGGCACGGTTCTGGTGTCTGTGATTCACAATCAAATTTGAAGTTTACAAATTAAAAAAGAAAAGGTTATTTTCCTAGCGGCTAACTAGCTGATTCTAGCTGCTGTGCTGCCAAATGGTGGCTGAGTCAAAGAAAGGCATAAATCCTCCAGAGAGCATCTAATGTGCAGTGCTCTGAGGGGCATTTATTCCTAACCCAGGCTGGTGAACAATAGTGCCTGGAGCACAGAGACTGAGTTGCCTTGTGCAGGGGGCCAGGACACGAATCCCATTTAAGATGTATGGTGGCTTCAAGGGTGCCTTGGCTTTACACTGGCTCTCTGCAGAGGGGTTGATTTCACTCAGCAGAAAGGGCAGACAGAACAACTTTTTTTAAAAAGTATTTACCTTGTACCTGAAGTTGTCCATCGGCACAAAATCCACCAGCATGAGGTACTTAGCATAAGGGATCAAACCAGTGACTTTGATTTTGCACTGCGGAAACATTCGTCTGAAGAAGAAATAAAATCTACATTATAAAAAGTATTGGGTTTTCTTTAATGGCCCAGTCAGGTATTAGGCCTTGTTTGCCCTCTGTCAGGTGAGACTACTGGTGAGAGCAGCACTAGTCTAGACCAGCTGTGAGCATTTTTACCAGCCTATTGTCTAATCCAGCTCAGAGCAGGTCTAGATGACACAGTGGTTAAAAGGCCAGCAGTTGCAGGTGGTCTGTCTATTCTAGTGCTCCTACTGTTACAACCCCCATAATGCAACAGTGGGAAATTTAAGAACAAGTTAGTGTAGCCCAGGTTTCAGGCTGTTTCTAGCCCTGGTGCAACTATAGCCGAGATGGAAAATGGCTGAGAAACAGTTCTGCGTAGGGGGCACCCATTTGAAAGTCTATCTAGCTCTCTCCTAGCGAGTCCCCGCCACCCCCATTCTTTCTTATGGCCCAGAAAGAATCTTTAGCCCCTATGCTGCAGGTGCTCGTCTCCCAGCTCTCCCTACCCACTGAAGATCCTGTCTCAGGTCGCAGAGGCTCTGAACCCTCTGAACCCATCTTGCACAATGAATTCAAATCCCACATACTCGAGCTGTAAGCTCCAGAATGTATCATGCACTCCAGGGCAGCAGGATTTCAACTGAAGAGCCGCTTGGGCCCCAGATCCTGTCTTTTCCTTGCTTTGTTCTTCTTCACAGACACAGAACGAAGGCCATGCATTCAGCTCTCATCCTCCTTTGCAGCGTCCATCTTGAGTGCCACGTCCCCAAGGTGGCCATCAAGAACATCCCAAGTATTTAGTCTATCAACATGCCCTAGACTAGCTTTTGGTCTACTATATTCAAATGACTTGCCTACAACGCAGCATCAATACGTGCTCATGAGGCAAATGGGATCTAATAAAATAAAAAATAAATAAATAAATAGAGATATACCAATCTCCTAGAACTGGAAAGACCTTGAAGGTCATCGAGTCCAGTCCCCTGCCTACACTAGCAGGATCCGCCTGCCTACACTAGCAGGATTGCCCTAAATGGCCCCCTCAAGGATTGAACTCACAACCCTGGGTTTAGCAGGCCAATGCTCAAACCACTGAGCTATCCCCCCACCCCCAATACTCAAACCTTGTGCGCCAGCTTCACCGCAGTGGGGAGTGGCATTTCCAAAAGTGACATCGTAGGAGAGCTCTGGAATGCAGTTTGCAGGGAGAGGGCAGACACTGCTTTCTTGCCTTCCTTACCTGCCAGACTTGGTGATGATCATCTCAGTTCCTACTTGATGAAACTGCATCCAGAGGTCCATGTCCTCTAGGGTCACCACAATGGAGCTCTGAGGGTAAGGCTCCAGGCTGGAGGAAGGAAGTGCATCACACTGAGTTTTCACATCTACCAGGAGAGAGTAAAGAGAGGATGCCTCAGACAGCGAGGAGGAAAGTCAACATGACACAGCACTAGAATGCCTCAGGAGACAAAACTTTGGGAATCGGCATCAATACCAGTTCCTCTTGTCTACATTTGCACGTTATACTGCAATAAAGCCTCCCAGAGCGCTCTACCTTACTCCCTGCCCACACTGGGAAGGCACGTAGAGCGCTCTGACTCCCTGGCTGGAGCGCTCCTGGTACTCCACCTCCCTGAGAGGGTCCCATAATCCCCTTAAATCAAGTGGTCACTCTTCCCTTTGTCGTGAAATTGCTGCAGGAATGCGGAAGTGCCTTTTCAAAGCTCCCTTTTAGACAGCGGCTGCTTATGTGCTACCGGGCAAAGCAAACATTTACTGAGTGAGTGAGTGAGTGAGAGGCAGGGGGGTCTGAACTTACAAGATAGTGTGCTGACACACTCTCAGCACTCCAAAAACCCACTCTCTCTCCTCCCACATACACACAACACATTCCACCCCACCTCCCGCATTTGAAAAGCATGTTGCAGTCACTTGAACACTGGGATAGCTGCCCATAATACACTGCTTCCAATGCCGCTGCAAGTGCCGCAAATGTGGCCACGCCAGTGCACTTGCAGCTGTAAGTGTGGACAGACTGGAGCGCTTTCCCTAGTGTGTTCTCCGAAGGCTGGTTTAACCCAAAGCGCTCTACAGCTGCAAGTGTAGCCAAGCCCTCAATGTCAGTGCCTGAAAATGTCCAGTTGTAGAGTTTCACATGCTGATGTAGTAGACTAGTTCAATGTACATGGTCACCACTCCACCTACTGACTGGCCTCCCAGAACTATTCAACCCCCTACTATCTCACAGCTTATGTTCCAATAGTAGAAACCTAGGTTTTTGTTTAGCTAGATCCCCGGTTTATTCCCACTAACAACTGTGGAGTCTCGGTGTGGTTTTGTGGTCACAACTGGCTACACTGAGATAATTTGCCTGCAAAGACCTTTGGCTATCCTGGCTCAGTAAATAAACAGGCTGCCTGTTACAGATGTTTTTCGGAGGGCAATATCCTCGTTGGTAGAGATTTAGGCTCCGTACATCAGGGATAGTCAATTGGCAAACCATGGGCCAAATCCGGACCACCAGATGCTTTTGAACAGACTGCAAAATATTTTTATTTATTTATTCTTACCTTTATTGGTATTGCGGTGTGAAAAATGTTTCTGTCGAATCTGGATCTTGACAATATCTTGACCAAGAAATTTGGACCTTGACAAAAAATAGTTGACTACCCCTGCCGTACATCATGCTAAGTTTACTTGTTCCATTCAGTACTCAGGCGGGGATCCACAGTGCTGTACATTTCAATCTACCAGCGTTCTTATGTAATCACAGTCACACAAAACATTTTATAGGGAGAGTAAATTGAAAGCTAAGAAAAATGGAAAGATTTTAAGTGGCATGGAGGGGAAGAGGAGAGAATGCTGGATACACAGGGCAGCACAAGTGACATAAGCAATCCTAGAGGACAGTGAAAAAACGACAGATAGAAGAGCCAAACCTGAGGAATGAAGTTGGTAGATAGACATGAGATCAGAGAGGGAGGGCAGAGCTAGACCATGGAGTGCTTTCAAAAATGGAAGGCCATTTTGAAATGTATTTGCTAGAGCTGGGAAGTCAGTTAAGAGGGTGGAGAATGGTCCCACAACCATGCCAGGGAGGGTAATTTTATAGTGCAGTCAGGGATTAACTATGTTTCTGAGACATATGCATCTCTGAGCAGGCATCTATACTGTAGGTGGGGTCCTATTCTTACAGCAAGTTTTAAATTCAGGTTTAAGATTAGCAGCTGTGTTATCCATAAATAAAACGAGGAAGACTTTGTAGCACCTTAGAGGCTAACCAGTTTATTTCAGCATAAGCTTTTGTAGCCCATGAAAGCTTATGCTGAAATAAATGGGTTAGTCTCTAAGGTGCTACAAAGTCTTCCTCATTTTTAAATTCAGGCGAGTGACAAGAAAGCCAGAGATATGGGACTTTACAGAGACTGAGAGTCAGTGAAACAGGCAAATAGCAAAAGGATCACTGAGTAATTTCCTTTGAAAAATTTTGAGAGAGATCTGAAATCATGCAGATACTTTTGGGAAGATATGGCACAACTCACATTTTCAAAGAGATAAAAACTTGGTTGCTTTTTTCCCTTCCTATATTTCAGCCTGAACATCTAGGAGAGCATGTCTGGACCTGATGGTTCCCAAGTAAAGTGACTTTGGGATGTGAAGCATGAGCTTTCGTGGGCTAATACCCACTTCGTCGGATGCAGGCAGTGGAAGTGTTCACAAACGCATCCGACGAAGTGGGTATTAGCCCACGAAAGCTCATGCTTCAAAACTTTATAGTTAGTCTTTAAGGTGCCACAGGACTTTGTTAACTCTGCTATTCCAGACTAACACGGCTACCACCCTGATTTTTGGGATGTGAAATGTCTTCTTGCTCTTTGCAGAAGTGCTAGTTTACTGCTAAATTATATCTCAAGAATCAGGGAGGTAGCCGCGTTAGTCTGGAATAGCAGAGTAACAAAGAGTCCTGTGGCACCTTAAAGACTAACTAAAGTATTGAAGCATAAGCTTTCGTGGGCTAATACCCACTTCGTCGGATGCACTGCAAGTCGGAGGCTTGCCACAGGACTCTTAAGGTGCCACAGGACTCTTTGTTACCTCTAAATTATATGTAACTCATGGCTAGATTTTGGATGAAGGAATGTTTTGCCCAGTATTTGCAGACTGTGGGAAAATAAACCTCACTTGCCTGTCATGAAATGAAATTTTACTGCTTTAATTTTTCACCATAACCTTGTTTCATTTGGGGATGTTCTCCCCACACTGGTTCGACATACACCTTATGTCGAATTCCTGTTGTTCTGAGGGACCTGGTAATGACACAATAGTGCCCAATATTGTTAGGGAATGTTTTGGGCTTGCAGACTATAGCAAATTCAACTGTGTTTTAAACTTTGTTCCTGAACTTTGCAACAACCCTAAGTACAAGGTTGTAGCACAGTTTGGAAATAGTTAAAACATGATTCAGCCCCTTTACACTATAAAACCAAAACACATTTTAGTCACGTCGAAGGCTACTGTGGTGAAATGTGATCCCCCATCATCACAGTCATTATACATTTTATTAAAGCTAATGTTAAAATGACACATGTTAAGGAAAGAGTGTCACTGTAGGCAGGATCATTAATGCTATCCGATGAAGTCTGGATCCAAAGCCCAATTTCATTCCTAGATCTAAAACCTGCCCACACTGAAGTTAGTGGCAAAACCCCCATTGGTTTCTGGCAGATCTGGGTTTGGCCCATGGTCTTATGAAAATGTTGGTATTAATTAAATATCCCTGACTCTTCATTTGAAGGTATTCAGAACAGCAAAGCTGTCATCAGGTTAACAAAAGCAGGTCTACTTTTGCTTAACAGAGAGTGATACATTATCAGCCATCCACAGCCATTTATTTTAACAGGGGATTGTCTCAGCCTGCATCAGGTCCTATATAGAAACAAGGGAATTTGTCACCTCATTACAACTTTCCTGAGCAACATCTTTAAACAAATACACATGGAAAGTAGCCAATTACTTCCAGGGAAAGCAGACCCTTTTCAGGATACATCTTTCCATGCAAGAAGCCCAGTGCAATCTAAACAGGTTGTTTCTACAAGATTAGGATGCAAACACTATTTAAACACAATTCTGTCAGTTTGCAAAGGCTTTTAGGTGTTTCTTTTTAAAAAAAAACAAGGCCCTCCACCCTTAGACTTTTCCTGCTTTGATCCAACATTAATGAACTGGCTAAGAAGTGACACCTAATTGGCTCACTAACATTAGCCTGTTAACATCTTCTTACTAAGGCTTTTCTCATATCCTCTAGCAGAGACATGAAAGCTGCAATGAGATTGTGCATTTTGTTGTTCAGTGCAGAGCACATATTAAAAGGAATGACAATAAAATTGGGCTGATTTTCAACAAGCCACTGTCCAGAAACAGATACATGCAAACAGATGTGATTGAATTGCTAGATTAGATAGGAGAGGTAATACTCCTTCCTTCCTCCACCCATAGTCTACACTTACCATTTTTGTAAACAAATTCAAGACCAGCAAATGAGATACTGGGAAAAATTGTGGAAGTCCTTACTCATGCAAGATATATGGTGAAGTCAATAGGAATTAAACTCAGTGGGAGATCTGCCTCAATAAGTACTGAATTAAAAATGAAATACGGATCTCAGAATCAGGTTCCATAGGAATGAACCCTCAATGAGTGAAATACTGTAGAAAACACAGCATCATGGCCATATTTATAAGCAGCATGGGGGCAAAGATTTTAAAAGGTCAAAAGTTATGTGTGTGTCTCAATTTTTGGGTGCCCAAACTTGAGATACCAGAAAGGGGCAGGAGTTTCAGACACAAGGGGGAGGGTGTGTGTGTGTCTATATGCTTGGATCTGAATCACAACAGATCCTACTGATAGACCCACATAGTCACCCAAGGAGTTCAATGGGGCGCCACAGAAGCACAGGGGTCTGCTCATGCAGAGCTATTGGAAGGATCTGGCCTCCAGTTTGATTTTGCAAAATCAAAGCCACCATGTTTTTGCCCATCTCTAATCAGCAAACAGTGCAAACAGTCTTGTGACCCTGGCTTGATACTGGAATGGACCCATCTTGTGAAAAGGTTTGACACACGCTGTTCAGATAGCACAGGGACAAGTGCAAGGCCCACATGGGACCAGCTCAGCTCATAACCTTAAAAAGAAAAACTTTCTAAATATTTTAGGTTCATTATTTCAACTGATTTTTAATCACAGGTTTCCAGTCTGTCATTGGATGGAGTTCTCACATTTGTGTTTCCTTTCTATTAGGTGGAGACATAGGGCCTGAATTTGATTTTAGATTTATTTTAATAGTTATAGTTTAACATGTTTTCAGGAATTTTAGGCTTTCAAACATCATTGTAAAGGTATTGGTTGCTATTAACATTAAACAGTGATAACACGGTGCACTACATATTTTAAAGGTATATTTTTCTCTGTATCAAGACAGAACTGAAGAGGAAGAGTGGTTTTGTGGGTGAAGCAGGGCACTGGGAATCAGGAGGTCTCCAGATCTATACCCTGATCTGCTGTAGTCTTCCTCTGAGAAAATGGGCAAGTCACTAAACCTGTCAGCCTCAGTTTTGCCACCTGCAGTGTTGAAAAGAATATGTTCCTGTCTCATGCGGGGGGGGGGGGGGGGACACTTAGTTCATGTTTGTAAAGTGCTTTGAGATTCATGGATGGAAGCTTCTAGAGAAGTGTCCTAGAAAGTAATCCAGCCCTCTTCAGTGAATCCTCTAAAATGCCACACTGCTGAGCTACTGGAAGGTTTCTGGTGGATTTCCTGTGAGATGTATAGGTGGGGTAAGCAGATAGAAAGTGTGAAAAATCAGGACAGTGGGTGTGGGTTAATAGGTGCCTACATAAGAAAAAGCTCCAAATACCCGGATGGTCTCTATAAAATCAGGACATCTGGTCACCCTATGTATAGGGCAGGGTTTGTGTGGACTGAAAGTCTCCAGAAAGACACGGGATAAGTCTCCCATCTCAGTTTCAATTACATTTGTTGCTGTTACACAACCAGTGCGGGAATCTAAAGGTCGGGTGATATCTACTGTACAGAAGGATTTCTTCTCCACTGACAATATCTGGGAAAGAAATCTTGCCAATAATTCTGAATCCCCAAAAGGCTCCCAGGCTTGCAAATGACAATAGAAACACCCCGTTCATCAAGTGGGAGAGCTCTCCGTCCCCTGGAATTGCAATGCTTTTGGCATTAACCTCGGGAGAATGGAAGGTTCATCACACACATTGGGTGTTTTATAAGTACTAGGGTTTTATTTCTCACTGGCCCTCAGGACTGTTTCTGATTTCCAATACTGTGTGATACAATTATATGAGAAAATAATATATTTGTTAAAAATTGGAACCCTTAGCTAGATATAATAGTACAAGATAAACTATTCCCTTCATTGTACATCCAATGTCTGTAAAGTCAAAGTCTTGCTACATGTAGCAGAAATCATTATTGTACTCCTATATTAATTTCAATGTAGACTTTTTAAAAAAACTGCTATGGTTGAGATGAAAATTATTGAGTCACATATATCTACCTAAGCTCTTCCAAATGAATCAGCACAGTGTGGGGGCGGGGAAGGGAGGCAGAGGATAGCTAGCGGAAAGCGTACATGGAAAGTGTACATGAAATGCGTATACCAAAGGGGTAAATGATCTGCAACCCTCATCCAAAGCACAGAACCTTAGGTCTAGATTTGGGTCTCAGTTACATCACTGAATGGAGTTCGCTCTGGATTGACACTAGTGTAACTGAGATCAGAATCTGGCTCTTGTTCTCCCATCGCTGACCTGCTATTACACAACAATCTGTTCACATCACAATTAGAGAGAGTTTACAGGGTGTAGTTAAAAAGGGCTGATGAACAGAAAGAAAAAAGGACGTAAATAAAAATCCTTGGCAATCAATAGAAGACACAACATGTTGCCCCCCAGGGAACGGAAGCTTATGGAGATCATGACATATGCTGCCTGGTGCTTTCATTCTTGGAAGGCAGAGAAGACCCCAAATCAAGCTAACTGTGTGATATGGATCAGAAATGTATTTACTCCCTTAACAACATAATATACAAATATTTTAGATTCCTATCGGGCCTTTCATCCCAAAGGAACACACGGTGCTTCACAAACCGGACACAGTATCAGCAGCCCTCTGCATACGCTCACACTGTACAAGTCAATAGTGACTGGGGATTTTGGGGCAAAGACATTGAGGCAAACCCCAACTAATCTTACAAAAAATGACAGGAGATCTCAAATGTCCACAGGGAGCAGACATAACCTCAGTTTGTCCTCTGCTTCTGTGGGATGGTTTAAAACACCCAGTGTTACCCATAAATGCTGATGCTCCAGTGAGTAATGATTCTTTCCCACCATTTAAAAAAAAATTATAGCCCACCTCTACCACAATTCTAGATTCACCCTGCACACTAAGAGTGGAAGCGTCACCTACCTGGTAAAGCTTGCATTTTTCCATGGACTGTGAAGCCAGAGAGGTTGTGCAAGTCACTGTAGGCGAGAGATCCACCAGAACTCTTCCCTCACCAAATCAACACAGTCCGGTTCAAAAACAGAAGGCTTGATTTCCCAAAGAGAGCGAGTGCCCTTCGGTGATCCAGTGTCAAGAGTGAACTGGGGCTAGGATGGGACTTCAAGCTAAGCTAGCCAAGGTGAGATCCTGTTTTATGAAGGCTAATGAGCAGGGAGGAGCTTCTCCCCAGGGCTGTCCCCTTGCAGTCCTTTGATGTCCAAAGGGACAAAGAGAGGAAGGATTTGCAGCAATGGCTGGGGATGAGGGAAGAAAATCAAAGAGAATTAACATGGCTTTGACATACAGGAAACCCTACAGGGGAAATGCACCTTGATTTACTGCTAACACACTTTTAAACAAATAGAGACAAGACCAAAAATGCCAGCTGAAGATGTACCTACAAAAAATAACTTAATTGCAGAGAACAGAGGAGATTTCCCTCTGGCAGTTTTGGGGTTTTGATAAAACTTTCATCTCCTGAACAGATTTTTTTGCATTTCAAACACAGAGCCTGTGGTTTCGTTTAACTGTTGAAATTGTGGACTATCAATTCAGGAAGACACTGAGTTTTAAAAAGCGGATTCCCCCAAGATGAATGAAATAACTGTCTGATGTAACCTTTCACTCATATACCACCTTTCTGAAATATCCCTTTTCTTTTGTCAATAGAGGTCTTCAACCCCATTGGTATTTGGCCTTAGCAGAAATTCAAGGGAACACCAAAGCGTTACCTACTTACTAGATCTGTCCCTTCAACAGCGCTTGGCAGGATAATTTATTTTCTTTTTTAATCACATAAATTTTCTATTGCACTGTACCCATTGATACAGCAGAGTATTCTCTTTGAGCAGATCCTGATGCGCTTACTACACTCGAAGGTTTTGCTGGCACACCTCTGTTGGTCAGAAGTGTGATTTTTTTTTTTTTTTTGCTGACATAGTTATGCTTTGGTCCTGCTTTGAGCAGAGGGTTGGACTAGATGATCTTCTGAGGTCCCTTCCAATCCTGATATTCTATGATTCTATGCTGACAAAAGTGTGGAGTTGGCTATACTAGCAAAAAAGTCCTTTTGCCTGCACAGTGAATATTGCTTGGTGAACTGATACAAGCTAAAGGAATATTTTGCCTGTATTAACTGCATCTCTATGTGGGTGAGGAGATATCTTTTCCTGAACCAACTTCTGTTGGTAAGAGAGACAAGCTTTGTGCAGGGCCGGCGACAGGAATTTGGGGGCCCCGTACGCAGATCATGCGGGGCCCCCCCCCGGCTGGTCTCCCGCCGCCCACGGCCCCCCCATCTCCCGCCGCCCGCGGGGGGGGGCCCCCCCCAGCCAGTCTCCCGCCGCCCACGGGGACCCCCCCCGGCCGGTCTCCTGCCGCCCGCGGGGGGCCCCTCCCCGGCCGGTCTCCTGCCGCCCGCGGGAGGCCCCCTCCCGGCCGGTCTCCCGCCGCCCACGGCCCCCCCCATCTCCCGCCGCCCGCGGGGGGGGCCCCCCCCGGCCAGTCTCCCGCCGCCCACGGGGACCCCCCCGGCCGGTCTCCCGCCGCCCGCGGGGGGCCCCTCCCCGGCCGGTCTCCTGCCGCCCGCGGGAGGCCCCCTCCCGGCCGGTCTCCCGCCGCCGGCGGTCCCCCCCGCCGGCCAGCGACAAGGGGGTACAGCAGCGTACCGGGCCCGCCCCAGATTTAAGGGGGCCCCCCCTTAAGTCCAGGGCCCAGTACAGCTGTACCCATTGTACCCCCCCGTCGCCGGCCCTGGCTTTGTGTAAGCTTGGAAGTTTGTCTGTCTCACCAACAGAAGTTGGTCCAATAAAAGATATTACCTCACCATCTTGTCTCTCTAATGTCCTGGGATCAACATGACTACAACAATTCTACACCAGGGTAACCTTTTAATTATAGACTATACAAGGCCTAGTTTCAGAGTAACAGCCGTGTTAGTCTGTATCTGTAAAAAGAACAGGAGTACTTGTGCCACCTTAGAGAGAGACTAACATTTATTTCAGCATAAGCTTTCGTAGGCTATAGCTCACTTCATCAGATGCATAATTGTGGGCTATAGCCTACAAAAGCTTATGCTGAAATAAATTTGTTAGTCTCTAAGGTGCCACAAGTACTCCTGTTCTTTTTACAAGGCCTAGTGTTTGTATTCATTCAGTCGCTGAATTCAAGGCTGAGTAGAAACTAATGACTTCGAGTTTGGCCCTTAATGAGTTTATCCTGAGAGTGTGACCAGTAAGATTTGTGCTTACAAGTGCTAGGAGATGGCTAATCAATTCTCATGCTTCAGGACATAAACTGACCACCGCACAGCCAAGAAAGGGATTTCTTTCCATCCATGAATGGCATTTCATTATTGGCTACGTATATTAGGGGCCAAGGATGGAAGCTCAAATACTGATCACTGCCAAGGCCAGATATTGGTCTTGATGGACCAGAGTCTGATTCCATTGGCAAACTCTTGTGTTCCAATCTTCTGCTCATTTCAAATGTCACGATTAGATTGCTGTAGCCGATTTAGGGTTTGATCCTCCTCCCTCTGAAATAGACAGAAGTTTTGTCACTGACTTTAATGGCAGCAGAACCAGACCTTTCGTTTGGTACATGAAACACATACTTTTAACAGGTCTATTCCTTTATTGGGCTTGTGTTTAAAGTGGACGTTAACATAGTTAATATTAATTCAGAAATAAATTAAATCGTGATAAAAGACACCTTCAGCAATAATAGTTAGGAGCCCGAGATTACTTATCTTTGGACCCCAGTATGCCATTCCCGTCCTCTCCATTTATTTACACTCATCTCAGTCACAAGAGATCTCAAGATGTAACCAGTGCCTGCTCTGGTTTCAATAAAAGGGATTCTCTCTTCTCCTTTATTGCAACTCATTGTCATCTGCAGTAACTTGGCTGTGGTAGGTAGGTCCCTCTACCCAAACACAGCACTAATGATATGAATGGATCCAAATCTTGAACATTCTGTAGGGGATGGAAATCCAAACTCTTGTTACCACAGGGCCAAATCCTGACACCCTTAGGGCTGGGCTACACTACGGGGGAGTCGACCTAAGATACGCAACTTCAGTTACACGAATAGCATAGCTGAAGTCGCAGGACCTTAGGTCGACTTACTTGGCTGTCCCCACAGCGGCGAGATGACCGTGGCTGCTCCCCCACCGACTCCACTTACTCCTCTCACCGAGGTGGAGTACAGGAGTTGATCTGGGGATGGATTTATCGTGTCTAGATGAGACATGATAAATGGATACATCGAGCGCTACCCACCGATCCAGCGGGTAGTGCAGCTGTACCCTAGACTCAGACAAAATTCCCCAGTGACTTCAGTGGGAGCTACCCTGTGTAAACACCAAATCAAGGCCTCAGGATTTGGCCCAGCAAGGGTTCAAAGAGCAACATTTGCAGTCCCCTTCTGTAATCACTACCCCATTGCCCAAGATTAGTGACTGTGCTTTGCATTGCTGAAAACTAGACAGCACTTGTAATGGTGTCTTTCTATTGCTGTGGGTTCAGACTGAAAATGTTGCTCTTTGCCTCACTCTACCTAAGGGCTGGAAACAAAAATATATAACCCCATCCTAGACCCCAGTTCCTGCAGTGGTAGGCCCAGGAGCCTTCCTCTTGCTCCTGCTACACACGGGCAGTTTGACACACTGGAGCGGAGGTGTCCAGGCGTGTGGTAGGCTGACAGAGGAGTGTGGGCCATTTCTAGTAGCAATAGATAAGGGACTAAACTTGTCTTTCCTTCAAGTCACACTTGCATTGGCTCTAATTTCCTAGGTGAGGGTGGTTCCCTTGTTCTCACCCTGTCCTAGGGAAGAGGGCATATTAGCTCCTGATATCTAGGGAAAGGTGATGGGAGTGTGGAAAATAAACCAAACAGATCGGTAATGACAAGAGTGGGCCCTTCACCCTGGACAGGCGGACTGACTGTGGATCCGGAGGCTCTGGATAGAAGCAGCTCTGGGACAAGGAACAACAGAGACTCCTCAATTATATGTTAAAAAGAACATGAAAACGATCTGAAGACAAACTGTTCCAGTCCCAGTGCCGCAGCAGCAAGCAGAACGGTCTTCAAAATGACTCTTGTTGCTGTCCCCACTGATAAGGGCGAAGCAGCCACTGAATTCTCCTTCTGAGCCCTGATTTTCTAGTGACACCTTTTCTGCCACAGAAAGGCATATGGGGGCTGTAACCAGAGGATACGTCTACACTGCAATAAAAAACCCACAGGCATGACTGCGGCTGGCCCAGGTCAGCTGACCTGGGCTCGTGGGGCTTGGGCTGCGTGGCTGGACAATTGCAGTGTCGTCTGCCTGAGCCTGGGCACTGGTCATCCGGGAGGGGATGGTCACAGAGCCCAAACTCCAGCATGAGCCCAACCATCAACACTGCAATTTTTAGCCTGGCAGCCCAAGTCACCGAGTGGGCTCTGAGAGCCGGAGATCTGCCCTCATTGCAGAAGATGGGAGAAGAAAGGGAAAAGAAGGTCACATTCAAACCAGCGGTGAGCTGGAACGCAGTCACCAATGCACAGCAATAGCATCGCTGGGGATTTCAGACGAGTGCACCACCAGACTGTCAAATCTATCAGGACTTAGTGCGATGCCTTTTATTGGTGTACGCAGTATCTCCCTCGTCCACTTCATTTGGACCTCCATGTTTCTGGCAACACATCTTTTCTACAAACACCCCTTCCTTTCATCTCCTCCCAGCTGATTGATGGGGGCATGGGGCCATTAATTACCAATTACTAGTTAACAGCTAGAGCTCTCTCAGCCATTCTAGCAGATAGAGAGGTTTTAAAAAAGGAAGACAAGTGAATTTGTTATAATTGCTAGAAAGTGAAGCTAATAGCAGCAAAACCCATGAAATTCACCACCGCCAAAGTGGAATTTAACACATTACCCTCCGTCTGTCTGTCCCCAGTGTGCCTCAGGCTGTTCTCTGAGAAGTCATAGGCCAAGGGCTGGCCTCTAACAATTCATGGGCAAATTGGATGGGTGGGAGGGAAGAGGGGGAAGGAGGGTGATAGCTTGGTAGTGAAAGGTGAAAGTCAGTGCTGTGTACAGCTCTGTGCCCAGCACATTTACAGCAGGGGATAAAGATCATGTTGTACCTGACTCTAAACAGGAGCTGCTCCCAGCATCCTGAAGGGAATGAGGAGGGGAAGGCCTATGGCGTATGCCGGTGGATATGGGATGAAGGGTGAAGTAAACAAACACAGGATTTATTTTTGTCTCTCCAATGAACTGATCTCAGTGCTTTTAACAAAACAACCCTTTTCTGGTCAATTTCATAGCACGTGAAGAGTTTTCAATGACAATTTCAACCCTCTCTCCATCTTTTAGCAGAGGACACATAGCAGGACTTTGTGCTGAATTGGCCCACACACTTCTTTTGAACCACTCGCATGTGGTATGGTCACAACAAAGATCAGTATGTCAGCCATCCTGTGGCCTCAGTTGTTGGATCCTATAAGATTCTGAATGGGCTGCACCCCCACTTCTCAGCTGCGAACCCCTACCCAACCTATTCTGTGCCAGTAAGGTGCCAGGTTCCAAGGAGTGTTGCCATGCAATAGACATCCAGATGAGGAGTAATGATCTTTTTGGGTAGAGGTGGCCTTGAAAGTCACATGTGTTAAACCTTGTCACTGCCACCTCCAGTTGTGCTTGATAGCCAGAGGTTCATTAGATATAGGCCTCCGTGCACATCATAATTTCATGGCTGTGGAATTGGCTGCAGAATTATGTGCCAGAACATGAGCCTTCATTTTTGTTTTAAAAAAGGACTGTTTCTAGCTCTCCTGGTGGTTAAGAGAACGTTAAAAACATGAACTGGGTGTAAATGAAGTAGCTTGGTCTCCCTGAGTCTGCAAGCAGCCTGAAACAATGGCTCAGAGAGGCATACTGCAGTATTTTCATCTCAGTGGGGTGTTACCTCTAAAAATAGCAATGTTGGCATTTGAACTATTCATCATTTTAGCAGAGCCTAATGTGCTTTTCCCAAACTGTCTCCTATGCTTTCCCAAATGCCAAAAGACGCAGCTGCTCACACCTCCGTTGGCCACCTTTGATACTAGCATTAGCGCTGCATCTCTGGAAGAATGAAAATGTGGGGAGGGCCTACAGTTAATGGAATTTAATACAAAATAAATAGCAGGAGCTTCTATCCGGACTATTCCTTAAAATACTCCATTAAACATTTTCTAATAAATCAGACGTGTGATTTCCAGATTGCTATGGAATCCAGAGACACTGAGATCAAATTTAGGCCCAGCTTGCTGGTGAGTACCCAGGGTCCTGATTACGCACACACGGACTCCTCAGCAAGGAGCAGCAGCCCCACAAAGACAGAGCACACACTGGTAGCATACAGTGCCACTAAGGAACACTCCAGTATCTCAGCTAGCTAACTAACAGTGTCCTGGCTAGACACTGACTTCAAACATCTCAGAAGGGACAGAGAGAAAAGAAAATGCAAAAGTCGTTCTCTAAGCAGAGCAGTGCAAGAAGTGCAGTTAGCGGACTGAGCAGAGAACTGGGAGTGAGGACTGAGAGATTCTATTCCTGAGGTTCCCACTGACTCAGTCTCACCTAGGGAAGTTACTTACGCTCTCTCTAGGGCTTGGTTTTCGCAAATGCGGGGACGTGAAGCTAAAATCAGCTGATATCAGCAAAGTGTTTTTAGGTCCCCAAATGAAGTGCTAGAAAAGTGCCAAGTATTGCTCTTATTCAGAAAGACTCCCCAGTGAGCAGAACTTTCCACATGTTGGTTCAAAAAAATCCAATTTCCTCTCATGCTGTAGCATAAGGAAGGGTTTCTTGACAGCCCCTTACTACAGCTCAGATGCTGCAACCTTTTCTTTTGATGATGACTATTTGCACTTTTTTAAGTGGACAGTTTTTGGCTGCTGTTTCCCGGGAAATCAGCTGTCATGCTCAGGTTTGTCACTTGTTAAACATTCTGTTCAGATGTTCATAGCCCAGACCCATGTAAGAGGATCAGCAGCAGAGGTTTGCGGAGCTGCTAAGCCACACATTGCATTGGTCCCCAAACCATCTGAGCATTCATAAAAAGAAAAATCACTTCTGGGAAAACAAAAGTAGCTGAAAAGGTTAAACACAAACAAGTTGGCTGGAGACGGCCTGTTGGTAACAGCTCCATGAACTGTTTGAGGCAATGTGCTGTGTCCTGGCCACCCGCCTGTTCCCACCCCAGAAGAGGCTGCATTTAAAAGGTGCTGTGTGTAGTTTGTGGTGGACTTTGGGACCATGGGGTGAAAAGGGCTCATGCAAATGTATAGTATATTACAGCATTAACTTAGGCTTTGCCTCTTCACAGAGGATTGTGGATTGAGCGATCTGGCAAAGAGTTATACTTGTGAATTGGAGAAATGAAACTGCTCTTCCCTTCCTTCCCATACTCATATCCCCCCTCCCATCCCCTCTATAATATGCACTCACTTCTTCCAACTGGCTAGTTAGCATTGAGACAAGAAGGGAAACACTTAACGGCCACTTAACAGGGCAGGCTGAGTTTGGGCTCAAAGGCTACAGTCCAGAGTCAAATGCAAAATTTTGGGGCCTTAGGCTCTTTCAAGTTTTCACAGACTCCTGATGTTAGCTGCACTGTTTTCCTGTCAGCCCATTGTGTCTCCCAGACACTGCTCAGCACTCCATCCCATTCAAATCCACAAAAACACCTTTTTGAAAGGACTTTACAGCTTGGATGGGACATGACAGCAAAAACAGCTTCACAACACAGTCCAAGACCAGAGGAACTACAAAGCACAACACAGTGCTGTTTTTCTTGCACACCGCATGGGAATGCGCCAGCATATTAGTGCACCTGGGCATTGTATAAGGAAAAGCCAACAGCAAAGGAAGAATCCAATCACCTCCAAACCCAGTACACATTCATTTCACAAGGAGAAGGCAGCAACAAACAGCTGTAGGTTAAAATACATACAAGGTTAAGAGAAGCAACAGAGAGTATATACAGCATGTAATTCAAACATTGAATATTGGGGGTTGAATTAAACCAGGACCCAGATCAAAATAAGCCCTGGATATGGTTTTGCTGAATAAAAACCCAAATTGACATGGTTTTGCAAAACAAAACAAAGCCATCAGTTCTAAAAAAAAAAAAGAAGGACCAAACCCAGAACGATGTATCCTAATCTTTTGGATCTTGGGGGGTTCAGATAAAGCAGGATCCTGATTTTCTTTCAAACAAATACACTATTAGCTCTATCTTACAAACAACAACCGAATAAGCCAGAATTTAAACATTTAAAATCAGCTTGCAAATTAATTAGTTTAGCTTCTAACACCAGCTGTTTACATCCACATTAGACAATTGTTTCTGTATAAGACTCTACTATATCCCACCAAGGTTACACTGTCATAGCATTAAATTAACAAACAACAAAATAAAGGAGTCTATGGGACAACTCACATGCATAGTGCTAAAGCATATGCTTAAGGTTTTGTAGGCACAGAGGGAAAGTTTGTTGAAGGACTGGGAAGTGCTGTCTACAACATAATTTTATGGGCTTACCCCATAATAGCATCATATTTGGATAAAGATAATTAAGATACCTGGAAAGATTATTAATAAAGCAGATATAAAATGTCAACCAGTAAATAGAATACTTGGGACATATAACTGAAATACACGATTAAAAAGTAAAAAAATAAAATGGATTAAAAAGTTGTATCTACGCGGGAAATACTTCATGGAAATTGGTCTTGTCACCCTCTAACACAGGGGTCTCAAACATGCGGCCCGGGGGCCGCATGTGGCCCGTGAAGCCCTTCCCTGCGGCCCGCCAGGCTTCCTGTTCCCCCATAACAGTTTGCGGGAGGGAGGGGCCAGAAGCAGAGGCTTCTCTGCTGCCTGGCTGGGCCACGCGTGTTTCTAGCTCTGGACTTCCTATATTGCTCTTGCTTTGTTTGCCAAACAGCTGTTGGTGGTGCCTAGCGCTTTCCAGGAGGGAATGGGGAGCTGCGTGCTCAGAGGAGGAGGTGGGGTAGGGGTGGGACCTCTTGGAAGGGGTGGAGTGGGGGCGGAGCCGGGGCAGCAAGGGCGGGGTGTGTGTCAGTGGTGCGGCCCTCGAGCCAGTGCACTAGTCCTCATGCGGCCCTCATGGTCATTTGAGTTTGAGACCCCTGCTCTAACACAAACTGGTTATATTTTGTGTGGCATATGCAAGAAATGGAAGATCTCACACATTCTTTTCCCAAATAGGAAAAAGAAATTCATGTCCATTTGGTCTTCCCTCCTTAATTACTTTAATGATTCTACTCACCACCCAAAAAGCAATGAATAATTGACATTTGTAGGGCATTGGTGTTATTTCTTAATTTCCAATAATGTGTTGTCTCACAGCAAAAGGGAATAATATGAGAATGAAGTCATACATAATGGATTTCAATAGAGGGCACCTGTGATACTATCTCTGTCAATCAGGTTATTTCTACACTTAAAATGCAACAGCGCTGTACTTGTACGGCTGTAGCCGTTAGTGCAAACACTCACTACAGTGATAGGAGGGGTTCTTCCATTTCTGTAGCTAATCTACCTCCCCAAGAGGCTCTAGCTAGTTTGACAGCAGAATTTTTCCCTCAACCTAGCACTGTCCACACTGGAAGCAGGTAGATTTTTCAAACCGCTGAGAGACATAGCTAGCTATCCCAATGTAAATTTTCAGTGTAGACAAACCCTGTCAGGAATTAAGTAAAAGTTGCTGCTGTTCTAAATGCATTATTATGATGGAATTCTTTTACCAATATATTTCTGTATTATAAAAAAGATTAAATTTTTTCTCTTTCTGTATTTATATACGTAATTTATAGTTACAATAAGAACAAGGCCTGACCATATTTACCATGCAATACACCCATGGGATACAGACACTGTAAGAAAAGAAGCCAGGATTAGATACCCAGAGAGAATACAGGCATTCTTCAGGAGGAAGGAGTTGAACCCAGAGAGAGGCAGGATGTATATAAAATCCACAGAAGAATCCAACCTGTGGGACTGAGGTACAGGATATATACCTGTATGTCTCGGAAGACGAAACTGAATGCAGAAGTAGACTCACAAGGTGCATCCTAGATGACTGGTTCTGAAACTAGGAACAAAAGTGATGATGGGATAAATATATTCTATAGGGAAGCTGAAGCCAGAAAAAAAAGAGACAAGATATGTTCATTGTAGGAAGGAAGCACACTTCAATCAGAGGGGTCTGACATATATAGTGAGGGGAAAAACCCATTTAGTTGACTGGAGAGATTCTGAGCCGTATTTTCTCTCACACCAGTTGATCAGCACCTGGTAGCAAAAATGATATCTGCTTCAGCCACAGAAACCCCTATGTATTACCAGGAACGGAAAGCGGAGCCTGTCAGATTTCATGGATTCCTGAGGTCTGGCCGTGGGATCATACAGCCCATGAATTCCCATGCATTTGCATAGCCTTACATGACTGTTGCTCTGTCTCTTTCATGAAGCAATTTGTTTCTGTAGGGTTCCCTCCCCCCCAATCTTTAGTTAGTAAGTTCCTCATCCTTGTGATCACAGGCCTGGGTGCAAACTCCAGGCAGGAATCGCAGACCTAAGGCTCCCTCCCCCAACTCCAGTATATTGTGAAATGTTTACGACCAGGATCTTATGACTCTGGAGGTGCTGAATAGCCTGTTTTCTCCAAGTCTCAACTTCTGATGGGCAGCTAGAGACCAACTTTTAGCCGGTTTGGTCCCTAGTTGTGCATTTTATTACCCAGTTTGTCTCTTCAGCTCACATTTGTAAACTCCCGAGTAAATTTCTCTCTGGTTAACACTCTGGAGCTCAAAGAACTTTTCATGTTTTTTATTACATCCTTAGTGATTAAAGGGAAATTTAAACCTCAAAATGTCCCCTGCCATGATTATAAAAGCACAATCATTTTGGGTAGACGTGTTTTTAAACAATAAATTAAAAATTAGCTCTCTTAAAGTGGACCAATGTTTTTTAAGTTAAGTGCGGGATGTTATTAAAACAATAGATAAATTGCAATTCCTTCATAGATCACTGGGTGGCATGTGAGTGAGTTGTATGGGCCATTAAAAGAGGTAAATTCTAATTGGATTGAGGGCAGAAGTGGTGTGAAACAGATGTAATACACTAAAAATATTAGACTTTATCCAACTTGTGTGCTTCTGCTAATAATATACCGAGTTCCAATCTCATATCTACATAAGGAATCACTAGCATGAAAGTGTAGACCACCCGTGCGTCTGTGATGAGAAAATGTATTTAACTGACCTGCACTTTACAATATCTTCTGCAATAGGAACATAGATTTAAAATACAAAACAAATGTCTCTGAAGTACAATCAATGGACACACTCAAATTCTGTGCTAAAATTATTGAAATTGGAACTGGGTGTGGGGAGTGCTTTCTAGGAACGGCTTATGTTCAGCTGTATAATTATCATTATTGGAGGGAAATGGTTTGTTATGGTAAATTATATAAAAAATCATAGCCTGGGCATAGTAAGAGCCAGCATAAGTGAGCCCGGGGCAAGCTTTGGCTGTGCAAAGAAAAACTGCTTGCTTTACCCATCCGTACCACTAAGCTTTGTGTAGAGAGCTGCTCCATGGCTCGGTCTTAGTGGGGAGACCAGTATCCTCGCAGTGTGGTTACAGACTCACCCGAGAGGGGGTCACAGCCTGTCTCCTCAGCGCTTGCTTGCTTTACCACTTCAGTACCTCTAACACTCTTCCCTCTAGAATGAAGGAGAAAAACAAATTCACCATCACACAGCATATCAAAATCACTTTTCCAGGTATTCAGAGAAATACCTCGTACCCGCACCCCTGTAAACACCCACCCACACACTGCAGCTCCCCCATATGTAAGGATGCCATTTGTACTTCTGCACACATATTCAGACATACGAGCAACAAGATTGGACTTAGACATAGAAACACGATTCTTACTAACCACACAGTCATATTTCTTTTATTACACAGACATACACATGTACACACCCTCAAATAACACAACACTTATTTCCAGACATATAGATCAACAAGCAGCATTCTTCTGTTCACACCTCTCGCTCTCAAAGGTGCACATTTGATCAATCTGCATGGATAAACTTTATGTCTACAATCCTAAAGCTTTTTCCAGGGTATTTCTCTAGTGCACCTGCACAGCTGAAGACAGTGAATGAGCTCGCAGGTTAAAGCTGCCCTTTCAAACGACTTCTCATTTATTATCCATCCACACTTGAGGCCCGGACTCTAATGAAGCTAAAACTGAGTTTAAAAAGACATGTTCAAACTTGGTTGTTTGTTGTTATTTATTTAGTGTGTGTGGTTGGGTAAGCGTGGTGCGTGGTGCTTTACATTTGTATCCATGCCCAGAAGAGTTAACAATCGCCAGACAAATGAACAACAGGAAGAGGAAGAGAAGAATAACAAAAACCAGGGGAAAGAGAAGAGCTTGTGAGACAACATTGTTAGATCATCAGAACCGGTCTTTAACATGCGTTGTGTGGCTAGTGTGGATGGCTACAACCATATTTATAATTATGCTCAAGCTTTACAGGTTTGAATCGTGGTTCTAACAATTTAAGCCCTATCCATGCTGGCTGGTAAAACCATGTCAGGATTGGATTTAAGGGGAACTCTTTAAATATGTTTCCTATATTTTCTTTAAAGGCCAATTCAGATAAGGCCTTTGTGGGCTTAGTCTCTGTTCCTCTCAATAAAGTTTACCCCATCTGGATTTAGAATAACCAAGAGATAAACCAAAGCAGTCTCAGAAAAGGGAATGTTATAACAAAGTTGAGAGTACGCTAGCCTTTTGGGAGGAATCTCTACTAATTTGCTACTATTGGTTCACTACTACTACCCTAGTGATAGCATGGCAGGAATATTAGCATAAAAAAGGCACCAGTTTTTTTAAATTGTGGTGTACTCTAAACCTGCTTTAAGTAGGTCTGGCAGACTGACATGATACTTAAAATGCTGGTGTTCTGTCTATACCACTTCTACCACCATCTCTACCAGTAATGGAGCTGAAGCTGTGGGAGTGATATTTCCCCCCATAAGTGTAATACAGAGAAGGCCTAAGTGGTTTGGCATAACAGGAACAGCTGAAGGAGGCTTCTTACCGGTTCTTCTTATAGCTGAACCCGTTCTCTCGGAACCCCTTTGCAAATGGATTGTTATCAATCTTCAGTTGGGTAACCTGTGATGGGGAGATAACAGAGGGAGAGAAGGAAATGGAAAGGAGAGAGGGATGGGAAGATGGAGACACAAAGAGAAAGGAAGAAAAATGCAGAAACAAGGAAATAGAGGGAGAGGAAGAGAGAAAAGACAGAAGAAAGGATGAGAAAGAGGAAGGAGGGGCAATATGAGAGAGAGAGAGAGAGAGAGAGAGAGAGAGAGAGAGAGAGAGAGAGAGGAATAGAAAAAGGGGGAAGAATGAGTAAGGAGAGAGAGTGAAAAAGGCCATGTTCATTATGTGGATATTCCCCAGTCTATTGGTGAAATGGTTTCATAGTCAGACCATTCAAAAATGGAGGTTATTTAAGGAGCAAATGGGACAGGAAACCAGAAAGAAGAAAATAATGGAAACCTGGAAGATGAAGCTGGTGAAATCAGGACACAATGTTCTCCTCAAAGGCAATAGCCCACATGATCCTATTTCCCAAGCCCTTCACTTAAAACCAATAAGTGTTAACTAATAAGCTACCTTTGTGTATTTTTAACAGCTCTAACACCAGAGAACCTGAACCGTTTCCCATCATACCTTTAATTTCCACCTCTTAGTGGTGATGCTGATTTTGCTTGAAGCAAGCTTTATTTACCCCCGAATTGCCCCAGGCTCACAGAAAGTCACAGACAGAGAAGATGGAAGGAGTCAGAGAAAAGCTACCTTGGAATTCTGGTAGGCCGTCACAGCCATAAAAGTTGTTTCTGGGAACACAAAGCTGGCCACAGCATTCCAGGGCAAGGTGAGTGTATGTGTGCTGGTCAGCACCACATGGAATCGTGGTTGGTATTTGTGCATTGAATGCAATAGAATCTAAAGCCAAAGAGAGAACAAGAAGTCAGGAGGATTTGATAACAGTGTTGAACTCTGTATGGTATGACTCTGAGGAACTCAATGTTCCTGGAGGAGTCACCTCTTCAGATGCAGTAGCATGTTGCACACCACCACTTTTAAATAACTGCTCACATGCAAGTGGAATCCTGATGACATTAGATGTAAATGGAGTGCAAGTGACCACCATACCATACTTACCCCTGAAGGTTTGACTTAAATAAACAAAAATCTAGAATAAATTTGAAACTTAGCTCTATCCCAGGGCCTGATCTTACACTTGGTTCTTTCCAAACTGTCTCTCTCCCCGCCTCGAATCTCTTTGAATTGGGACCTCCTACTCCTGACCCACTTGCCCTTCCCACTCACCACAGGTAATTGGGGGCGGAACTTGTCTACTTGTGCTCTTCCATCTCTCTGGAACTTTCCGCAGAAAACCTTCCTTTTCACTTTAGTGTAAAACTGTCTCCACTTCTGTGGAACAGGTGGGAATATGAATATTGCTACTGTATAGAAAGATAGTTCGCATGGGATTGCACTGGGGGAAGAGGGTCTACAACAAATGAGATGTTTTTAGTCAAACAAGGGAAACAGTAAAGGCCAATGTACTGCAGGGTGCATATTGGAAAGTAACACATGGCAGAACAGGGAGGGAGCAAAGCCTGCCTCCCTCTATGGCTCGGGTGTGAAAACACCTCTAGGAACAGGTCCAATTCTGAGAACTTCACTACCAGAAATTTATTCCCAAACTAGAGAGAGGCTGGAGGACCATTTAATTAGGAGAGATTAAAATAGTTAATAGCTTAGTTAAGTGATGGCTATGGGGTGAGATAAGAAAGGGACGTAACAGTATACATATAAATACCAAGGAGGGAGAGGAATAACTTAGGGTGCTACAAAGGGGGGTAACAGCATAAGTAGGGAGGAAAATGAGACTGGGAAAATTTAAGATGAACATCATGAAAAACGTTCTGGCGGTGAGGTATTAGGTGTGCAAGACACTCCCAAAAGAAGGGGTAGAATCGTGGAACTTTTAAAGTAGCCTGAACAAAGCAGCAGTAGGCAACGAACCTGCCCTGGCAGGGAGATGGGTGAAGTGCTCTAATAGGCTCTTCCATCGGGTATAATTCTGATTAATATTAATATCAGTTCTGGGAACATGAAAGGATGAATATTATTCTACTTGTGAATGAACAGCATGGCATGGCATTAGACAACTTCATAGTGCGCTGCTCCCTATAAACCAATGGTTTGTAGCACCACACATTTATTCTATGTACAAGTGAAATGGTCAGTGCTCTCCTTACATGTTCACACTGCTCCAGAGTATTGTTGGTGATCTTGAGTCTCTGGAAGGAGACTGGTTCTTTCATCCAGTGACTGCCAGGAGCTGGAGAATCTGGATGGAGGTAGAAGTGACTGGGGAAATGGGGATCAGCTTTTCCAACTGCCTCCCAGTGGCCACAGTGCCATTTATACTGAGCGTTGTCCGACGGTACAATATCCACCAGCATCAGGTAGAGAGAGTGAGGGTTCAGGCCGGAAACAATCACTTTGCAAGGTGGGAACATACGTCTGCACAGAGGGAGAAGGAAGAGAGCAGAAAGAGATTTCATGGTATGCTTGATGTTTGCCCTAATCTGACACCCTAGCTCTTGTTTAGGGCCTTCACTTGAAGGAACTACAGTGCCTTGGGAGCTCAAGGCACTGATAAATACAGCAGGCCAAATTCTGCCTTCAGTTACACCTATGCAACCCCCGTAAGCTGTTTACCGCATCTATTGAGGGCCAATGGGACTGCATAGGGATAACAGAGGGCAGAATTTGTCGTTCTGTGTGTAATGAAAATCGAAAATCCAGACCAGGTAATACATTGCAACAGCCCATATCAGGATCTGGAGAGCTCTCATTGGGCATATGTCTGTAAAACTATTTAAAAGGGGGAGTACTTGCCACTCCTTTGAAAAAACTCAGTGAGGTTCCTACCAAAGACCCAGCATAATACCCATGCTTCTGCAGTGCATCCCAGCTACTAGCAGGTAGACACTAGCACAGCAGATGGCACCAGAGGTGGGGCGTACCTAGGGTGGGTGAATGAGTGGGGAAGGTAACATGCCACCAGCATTCTTGGAAATACAGGTTTGCTCTCACCTGCCAGATTTGGTGATGATCATTTCAGTGCCAAGTGTGTAGAACTCCTCCCACAGTGCTTTGTTCTCCAGAGAGAGATGGACCCTGCCACAGGAACCATTTATGGATGGAGGGAAGCAGCCCTCATTATTGAAGGAAGTGAGTTGCGTGCTCGGAAGGGGTATCATCTGGAATTGAGGGAACAAGCCCCGGCATCTGCTGCATGGGAGGACAGGGTCACAGTCTCACAGGAGAAGGAGAGAAAAGAGAAAAGCAAACACATTAATGTAAGTTCCAGAGAGCGGCCCACACAGCTGGAACAAAAGCAATCCAGTTGCAAATGGAACACGTAAGAGGAAGGGGAGAATCCCTGTGAGGAGAGCTGTGGCACTTTACAGCTATGCCAGGGAGAACATCCTGCAGGCAGGGTCACCTCCACATCTCTCCTCCTTGCTGCAAGCACAGTGGGTCTCTTTGCAGGCACTGAGGCTTAGAACACCAACCCCAAATACTCTGTTCCCAAGCGATCTGGTGAGCAGTACTGGCCATTACAGCGACCTACACGGAGTTTCGGCTACCACCTGATTGGACTGCTGCAAGCCAGGATTCCTTCACATTGAGGGCAAATGAGCTTGCCCACTGAGTCCTTGACAACTTTTGAGAAGCAGCTAGTGGCAATGCAAGGAAAGACATGGCAGCACAATGTTAAGTTGGCCATACAAATCAACCAGTCCCGTGCTGAGCAAGGCCACATTCCCCATCAACCATCATCTGCCCTACTTCAATTGACAACGGTTTTGACTCTCTCCTGGTTTCATTCACTCACAATTATCTTTTCTGTGCTTCAGAGCAGACCAGGATTTTCAGTACAGCCCCAATGATACCCTGAGAATTCTGGGGACGAAGGGAAGGTAACATGGGAAAACTGAATGAAACAGGAAAATACATGCTCATTATTCAACCCCCCAAACAGCCCCATTCAACCTGCTCTAGGCCCGCATTTTTATCTGAGAATCCTCACGACAAAGGGCATCCTAGTGCCAGGCTGAGTGGACAGAACCGGAAGGTCATCCCAAACTCTGCAGTGGGGCCTTTTGTTTGGTCTCTGGGAGAGGAACACAACAGACATCTACTCAGACACAGCCTGGGGTGACAAAATCATGAGCATATTCAAGCAGACTTGCAAGACTATTTTAGAGGAGGAAGAATGCTCACAGTTTAGGATTGCCCGAGCCATCTCTTACCTGGCATTAGCATTGGTGCCCTGTGTTGGTGGCCCAAGCTGCAGCTTTCACCATGCTGGTGCCTGTATCGGCACTGGTGCCTTGAGCCACCGATATACAGGTCCCTTGAGGCATGAAGCATCGTATAAGAACCTGCAGAGAGGCAGAAGGGCTTGGACTCCAGTGTTTGTCAAGAGAGTCAGGGAACAGCTTAAAACTTGTGCAGGCAAACCTTCAAATTCGCCACAGGAACAGAAGGGTAAAAGAGGGAGAAGTGAACGGAGAAATGGAAAAGAGAAATAAGGGAAAGAGTCAATGAAAAGGCGGCAATAGAGACAAAATAATAAAGATCCCAAGGATGTATACTGGCAATGCAGGCTTCTCTCTGCCTTTAGTATCCTCTCCCTGAACTCGGGGGTCTTGCCATTGGCTTTTGTATCCAGCACAGGAATGACAATAAGAAAATCCTATATTTCCACACTCCATAATTCACAAAACCCCAACTGTCTGCCCCCGAGGGAGGCATGACGCTGTGTGAATGTCGCTAGCTTCATATGCACTCCCTCCACCAGCCCAGCGATTGGGCCAGAGGTGATAGGTGGGTGCCACATTATTGAGCAGGCCAGCAGCTGGAGAGGTTTCAGTCCCCCCCCAAGGTGGCTCTGGAGGGTGATGGAGGTATTAAAGCTGGCAGCCAACCTGTTAAGGCTGACAAAAGATTGATCCAGGGATGAATGAAGCTATTTTATTGTCATTCCAAAGTGTGATGTTTACAGGCTACTCTTCTCACAGCTTTCAGAGAGCTTCCGATGACTCTCTGGGGAGGAGGCGGCTTCAATTTATGCCAACAACATCCTCTCCGTGCCTTTAACTCCAGCACAGCGTCCAAGCCTCACTTCCTCACCTTCCAAGTCTCAACACCTTCCTGCTAAGATCAGGCCCCTAGTTCCAGAAATCAAAATCCTCTTTCCTGTCTCTGGGAGCAACTGCAGCTGAGAAAAGGGAACACCCCATAAGATTCCTTCTACCCTGGCCTGACTTCTGGGAATTCAAACACCAAGGCTGTCCAGGTCCAGATTAACAGACACAAAATGGAGATGGGCCTTTTTCCTGTCTCAACTCTAGTGTTCATGAGACGTGTCAGACTGTGCCCTGGAGGTTGCTGTCCTGTTTATCCACAGAACATTGGCAGGGGCATGCTTTCCCACACTGTCCCGCCAATGTGCCCCAGCCCTGACCTGGAGGTACCAGGACAACCAGATGGCGCATGTTTATTTGTGGCTTCTCTCCTGAGGCTGCCCACTCAGATGGAGGAATCTGTGACATAAGCACTGATCCATTGAGAACAGGAAATGGAGTCAATAGCTCTTCATCCAAAGGCCTCTGCACAGGCGATACAGCCACTTTATGAAGCAAAGTACATTGTAACATGTAGCTACAGACGAAACGGGAGCAGACATTGGAGACCACTGGGAGATCAGGAGGGATATGTTTTTAAAGGTGATTTTTGCACTGAAAGCTTTCCTAGACATTCCTTATCAGTGGCCCCACACCCACATAGGTCTCATTCCTGCTCCCACTTTGGGCTGATGGTTCTGGGCCACCATGAGATGCCGAAGGAGAGAAGTGGGGGAGAAGAGAGGCCAGGAGGGCTCTAAAGCCCCTCTCTTGAGTAACCCACAACCTGGTGCCTTTGAAAACTCTAGATACTTGTGCCCGCAGTGGTCATCTCCTCCTGCCTCCAGTCACCCAAGATGGGTCAAGTTACATAAAATTAACACAAGAGGATCAGTATTAATTGTTATGGAGTATGCCAGCCACTCAAACACTGGGAGAGTGGAGTGTAGGTTACCCGCAGCTACACACTGCAATGGAAGCGAGGCTGCGTCCATACTGCAGTGTGTAGCTACATGGCGGTGAAAGGCTGCCTGGGAAGGCAAGGAGAAGGGCTCAGCAGTGGGGAACTGTGCCAGAGCCTTTTCCTTCCCCTGCTGGAGCCTCACTGGAGCACAAACAGGCTCTGGCAGGGGGGAGCTACCGGAGTCCTTCCCCACTATCGCCCCCTTGCCGCAGTCTTTCACTGCAGCAGGGAAAGGACACTACACTGCTAAAAATAGTGTAGACATGGGAGGCAGTGGTTGGCCATCTCGAGAACTGTATAGGATATATACTCTAGGGTTTATGCTTTTACTCTGTACGCCTAAGCAGTGCATCACCTTCGACACTGCTATTTGTACCCAGGCTAGCCGGGCACGAAGTGTGTGTACTCTATTTGCTGCCACAAATGTAGATGTACCCTGTGAAAACCATTTGGGGTCATGTTTTACAAAAGCAGTATTGCCAACCCAAGTTTCAGCATTGTGAATTGGCTTCTCCAGCCCCCAATCACAAGAGCAACTTAGGTTTTCTTTGCCTTCAGGTTTTAACTTTAGGGTTCCGGTTTTTAAGCCTTCTGCACTTTCACGAGGGCTACAAACTTTCATTAAAAAAACAGCAAGCTCAGAGTATTCACACGACTCGAGCTGTGTCTGAGGAAAACTTTTATTACAGCTTTGCTTTTACTGACTGGCTGGAGCTTCCCAGGGAGGGAATATCCAATCACATCATGCTCATCATCACAGTTTCTATCCATGACACCAGGTGTTACAAGCCACTACTTCAAATGCTTCCTTATTTCTCTCTTATGAAAGAGATGATGAGACCAGAGTGGGAGTTTATGCTTAACTCCCACTGCTTAAAAAACTGCTTAAAGAATTATCTGACCATCTTGCTCTCATTATTTGTCTGCCAGCTATAGGGAATGGAAGTTGATGCCGAAACTCATATTTTAATAATGTTATCACCTAACTCTGTAACACACAGAATTAGCACCAGACAATCAATGGACAATTTAATGGAGAAAAGTTTTGAAAAGCAAATGGAGTGAAAGTAGTGCAGGAGCTGACGATTTTTAAGCAAACTCCAACCAGTCCACAGAACTCTCAGTTGTGTGCCGTACAATTCTGCCCCACCTTTATTAGAAGATTCACATCTGTCAAGCAACTGATTTTTGTCAGTCCCTGAAGACAGATTTCATTGTAGAACTTTCTGCTAGTTAGAAACCAGTTTAGCTCAGTGGTTTGAGCATTGGCCTGCTAAACCCAGGGTTGTGAGTTCAATCCTTGAGGGGGCCATTTAGGGATCTGGGGCAAAAAAAAAATCTGTCAGGGGACAGTACTCGATCCTGCTAGTGTAGGCAGGGGACTGGACTCGATGACCTTCAAGGTCTTTCCAGTTCTAGGAGATTGGTATATCTCCATTTATTTTTAAACCCCCTCGCGTCCCAACAAACATGTGCTCGTATGGATAAGCTGGCCTGTATCTGGCTGAAGGACACAATAGGTCTCTTCTGATCAAATTCCGCAGAACTTCAATAAGGGCAGAGAGGGTAAATCTGTCTCATTGTACAATGCTGCATCAGACACAATTATTAAATTAACGTCAGTATTTTGGGTGCAAGGGAAAAATCCTTGTAACAAACTGATATTACAGCATCAATGTCTCCTGTTTTGGAAATGTGTGGCTTTGCTATTCATGTAGCAGCAGGAGACCATTCTACCAGAACAATGTGCTAATCCCATTGAACTCCCATTAAACTCTGCCCTCTGGTTTTGGACAACTGCTAAGGCTGTTTCAAGTAAAAAAGGAAAACAGGACATAATGGATGTTAGCAGGATCTCAAGAGAGGTTACGAGTTATAGAGAATTTTAGCTGGGGAAAGTATAAAAATCCCAGTGAATTTATAATGAGAGAAAAGTGAAGAGCATTGGTGTTTCTGTACTGAATCATTCCAGGATCTCGATAATTAAACCTAGAGGTTCTCCAAACAATTAGCTGTAGAGTATCCCTTAACAACATATGCTAAATCAGCTGATAGCCCCCTTGTGAATCTTCACCAGAACCTTGCTCAAGGGAAGCTGCAGGTCATTGATCCTGATGAAACCAAATGGATTTTTGTACTCTGGCTGTTCAGCTGAGTCACTGGTCTAAATTAATCTCAATAATGACATCATCCATGAAAAACAGACGAAAATAACAGATTGGATCAAATATTAAAAAGCAAAATTACAATCTGTTCCAAATGCATAAAAAAAACCCTCCTACCTTCAGTTCATGGACAACAAATTTCTTGTCAAAACGTTTTTCTGTACACATCTATGACATCCTGGATCTAAGATCTCAAAGCACTTTACAAACATTCATTAAACGTTACCACAGCTGGTGAGATAAACATGTATTATTATCCCTATTTTACAGATGGGGAAATAGAGGCATAAACTTAAAGACCAAGGCTTAAAGGCTGTTAAAGAACAGAATGCAATGGCTTTGGAGTCCCAGAAAACTGTTCCTAAGTTTGCTAGAGTTGCTATAACTGAGTAGCCTCTCTGCCAGGTGTGGTGAGCACTGCCTTGGCAGATTTTCCAGCTCCTGCTTACATTAGAAGCAGGATAAGAGGTCAGAGATAAATAACATTTATTCTCCACTGGAGGTTAAATTGTGGGGGGGGGGAAATGCCACAAATGAGATGCCTCTCCCAGTACATTGATATGTTGTTCTAAATAGGATGATGCATATTCTGTTGGGCTTGACATCTTTTCATTGGGGTTTGCCTACGCCCACGGGTTCTGCTGAATCCCTTGGGCTTAGCTCAGCCGCAGAGGCAGTGCTGGGCTCCTTGAGCCTGGCTTTCCCATGGAGGAATGCAGATTCCTTATTCAGCTCTGGTAGGCTCTTTTTTGACCAAGGGGAAAAATAAATGATGTCATCTCCTAAATGCCATCAATTGTGGCAGCAGAAAGAGATGTCCCTCACAGTAGCTTGTGCATATCTTTATAATATGATCACCCAGTTCCTTTCTTACAAGCTTTGGTCGACAGTGAAATAGTTAACATTACTGATATTCAAATTATCACTTGGCTTCTGAGTTATCACCTCAGAGAGATGATTGGGGGCAGTTCACATCTCTCCCAGAGCTACTTTTTCAGGATCTATAAAAATTCAGGCAGACACCACTGCATCCGTTACACTTGTCACGTTTTGACAATTTTCTTCAAAACACCAAGAGACCGAAACTAACTACAAGAAAAACTAAGCGAGAGTCAGGATCACAAGATGGTAATTCAAGGAAAATACATCCTATACTTTGTACCTCAACTTCAGGTTCTCCTATATGGTAGCTCAGCCCTGGTCTACACTGCGGAGGGGGGAGGAAATCGATATAAGATTCACAAGATATGAGAATAGCATAGCTGAAATTGACATACTTAGATCGACTTACCGTGGCTTCTTCATGGCGGCAAGTCGACTGCTGCCACTCCTCCGGCAGCGGAGTACAGGAGATGACGGGAGAGTGCTCGGGGATTGATTTATTGTGTCTAGACTAGACACGATAAATCGACCCCTGTCATAAGTGTGGAGTGTTGCCTTGCCTGGGTGGGGCTAATGTTATCTGAGAAGGCAGTGTCGTCAGAGCAGTCTGGCTAGGCACAGAGAAGCAGGAAGTAAAGTTCAATTCAATTTGGGCTTTGAATTGACTCAGACCGCTTTGGTCCAACTATGGATCATCCATCTTGTCCTTTCTTAATATGTCTTCATAACTAGCTAAAACTGTAAGTAAGAATTGTATCCTGCATAAAAGCTTTGCATTTGACCTTGGTGCCTCTTTCTGTGTATTTAGCAAAGAAAGGGTGAGAAGTTTGTTATGCAAGAAGAGTGAGGTTAAAGAATTCTGTACCTGTGTAGTGTCTTAATTGTATGCTGTATTCTCTTGTCTTTATTAAATCTTTTTAGTTATAAAAAGGTTTGGTTCTTCTCATAAAGGAATCCTAGTTTTGGATGGGGCAGCTCAGGGTGAGTGAGGGCTGTGTCTAAGTCTCTCTCTGCTTTCAGGCTGGAAAGGGAGGGGGGAAGAGGATTGTGTCTCTTAGGTTGAAGGGACGCTGGAGTGAAGTCTCGGTGTGGTTTTTTTTCTCCCAGACAGAAGGGAGGGGTCGGGAGGGTTACTCTCGGGGGGAGTCAAGGTTCCCTACCCCATAGTCGTGGGGTGAATACTGAGTGATGGCAGCGATACCCCAATTTCCCAGCTGGCAAAGTGGGGGTGTTGGGGAGAAAGACATAACTTAAGCTGGGAAGCAGCTTGGAGTTATTTGGTCTGGCTTAAAAGAATCCCTTCTCTGTACCCAGGGTTCAGAGAAAGGGGTTGGACACTCTTACAACCCCCAACAGATCGATCTCACAGCATCGATCCCCGCCATAGTGTAGAATATTGACTTGCCACAGAGCTGACCCAGCATGTCTCTTTTTTGACTTCTCAAAGCCTTTACTGCATTTAAGCTGTCCTTGATTACAGACAGGCATTATTCATATTTCTCTCACAAGCAGCTAGTAAACTATCCCACAGCTCAATAGGCACTTTTCATTGTCTCCCACCTTACAACAGAAATCAGAGATGGAAAAGCCTTATTAGCTCATCCAATCCATCATTTATGGACCAATGCACGATTACATCCTCCAGTACAGTATATTCTCCAGTACCTTTTCCAGTCAAGCAGCAATGCATTCATCAGTATCCTTGAGAGATTGTTCCACCATTGATCTCAACGTTGGGCAATTTTTCCTCATATTGACATTCAGCCTTAAATTCTCTTTACTTGTCAAGTAGTTTCTGGATAAGGTTACCCACTATTTATATTCAGAATTCTATGTTAAAGTGGGTGGGAGCTAAGGTACATCCTGATTAGAAGGTGTCCTTTGTTTGCATACCATCCCACATGTCTAACATAAAAAGCCAGCAACTTTCCCCATGGACATATTTGTGTGCCTTTACATATAAATAAAGGAGGAGGTGAGTAAAAATATATCAGAAGAAATATGACTCGACAAAGCAGATGGCAGTAACTTAAGGAAAGGTTAGATCATGCAGAGTTACTGTTCTAGCCTTTAGAGTCCAATCACAAATAAAGATGTAAATCGGTAGCACAAATGCGTCCCAGACATTTACCCATATCTGAAAAATCAGTCTTGATGCGTTTGGTATGATTGCCACTTTCTGCTCAAAGAGGCTCAGCATAGGAAAAGGAGCAGATCAGAATTAAGATTCATCAAGCCTCTAGCAATAGGAATATAGATCATTATTAAAAGTGCATCAACAAAACTGAATAGTGGACCAAGACTGGAGAAGTCAAACCAGCAGCTGGGAAGCTGAATGCTAGGGAAAGGAGTGAAGGGTTTCCTACCATGAAGATGTTGGGTGGGGCTGAGAAAGGAGTCTTGAGTGTCCGCATAATCCTTGAAATTTAGCCAGCTCCTAGGCAGGAATTTGCACATTTACTGAGACACCATCCAACAGTCCAAGGATGTCTACAGTGAACATGTCACCAGCCACCAACAGTACCCGCAGGTGTGAGCCGGAGCGATATCGTGCTTTGACTACAAGAAAGGGTCTGAGACATTTTGTCCGTTGGACCATATGAACTGGAACCATAAACTCACTAAATGTTAAATCTCACCAAATGAGGGTCAATCCATCCTCATCATCATATCCACTCATTATACACCTGAACATAGCCATTATATGAACAACACACCCTCATATCTCAATGTCTTAACTTTCACCCGGCAACCTTTTACCCCCAATTGGGGATATTGCAGATTATGTATTCTTTACGCAACCTGATCTTAAATCGAACTTCGCACCCCTTGATAATCTGTACTTTATTTCCTGATAACCAAAAACTTCTATGCTTAAACTCTGTACTGTTCACCTTTTAAAAAACATCTTAATGGGGGCAAAAGACCTCGCTGGCTTCAAGGTGAAGCTTGATAAGTTTATGGAGGAGATGGTGTGATGGGAAAACATAATTTTGGCAATTGATCTTTGACTATGGTAATAGAGGGGCCTGGTGGCATATGATGGGAAGTTGGAGGGGATGGGATCTAAGATGTTACAGAGAATTCTTTCCAGGGTGTCTGGCTGGTGAGTCTTGCCCACATGCTCAGGATTTAGCTGATCCGCCATATTTGGGGTCAGGAAGGAATTTTCCTCCAGGGAAAATTGGCAGAGGCCCTGGAGGTTTTTTGCTTTCCTCTCTCTTAAGTGTCTATTTCCTTTTTGAAAATGGGGCCAAATTTAAGTTGGCAATATCCCTTAATATGAACGTTAAGCATAATGAGACAGAAATAGAGTTCTTTAACTACAATATACTTAAATTCCGAATATTAACACTGTATTAAGCTACATATTAAGCTATATATATAGGTCCTGATTCTGAAGGCTAATTAATGACATGAGTTGCTTCATTGAAGTCAGTGTGACTAGTCACTTGGTTATGTACCTTGCTGGATAAGTGTCATATTTCAAAAAATACTATTTTTTCTTTCTGCAATTTCTCTGGCACTCTTTGCACCTACTCTTTTGTTTCAAATTTCAGTTATAATGACCACATAGTATGAGGGCTGGTGCTCTGTGCTGTCTTGTATGTGAACTACAATCCTTACTATGCTGACACATTCACAAACTAACTTTTCATCCAAACATTCTCGACGAGTTTCACTGAGATTATATAATATATATATATAAATGGAGATATACCAATCTCCTAGAACTGGAAAGACCTTTCAGGTCATCGAGTCCAGTCCCCTGCCTACACTAGCAGGATCGAGTACTGTCCCCTGACAGATTTTTTGCCCCAGATCCCTAAATGGCCTCCTCAAAGATTGAACTCACAACCCTGGGTTTAGCAGGCCAATGCTCAAACGACTGAGCTATCCCTCCCCCCCAACAGGCATCTCAAGTCTGGATTCATCATCCCATTAAATAATCCAAGTACAGTGGAGAAAAAGTATAAACACATACTATTGACCCTTCTCTCTTACTTCAGCTATCAATTGCCTTAAAATAAGTCCAGTATCCAGACATTAATGTCTCTGAATTGCCATTGCCCAAACAGCCATTTTAATTATGTGCAGTTGTTAAAGGACCTTATGTCTGCTTCTTAACAGCTGCCAATACACATGTCCGAGGAGCTCGACCTTAGAAGTCATTCGCTGTCCTGCAGAGGGAGAGCTGCAGTGCTCAGACAGGGCTAAGCACCTGTTATCCATGTTGAATAGGGACATATTTGCAGCCAACAGGGAAGATATTAAAGGATTAAATTGGCTTTGAGGCTGCAGTCTTCCTCTTTGGTAAAACTTCACTGCTTTCTTACTTTTTACAGGACTTCAAAAAGTGTATTATATAAAACACTCATGTCCTGGCCACACATGAAAAAAAAAAAAAAAGGTAAAAAATCCACAGTACAAAATGTTAGTTAAAAGTTGGCTCAGTTAATAATATTAACATTTGAGAAAGCACCCCGCGCCCTCTCCGTTGTGAGGAAAACAAGAACATTCATGTAATCTTATTTCAGAAGTTACTCTTTATATACACACATGCATTTAGCAAGGAAAGTAACGTGCTTACATAACTATCAAGGAGTAAAAATATGGGGTATGCATCTGTGTGACATTACAGGGAACCAGAGGGTGGTTTTAAATATAAGCAGCACTTTTTTGTTCATAATACATTCCGTACTTATGGTTTATATGTAATATAGCACTAAAGCAAGTATGATGCGGCAGCATATACACAGAGTATTTGAAAATAAGCTTTGCCCAGTTTTATAGCCGTCCCATGTGAGCAGACTCCTGTGCCAGCTCCTCTCACTCAACTCAAAGGGGTTGATAATGGGTTCAAGGATCTGCCTATGCAGAGCACATTGCAGGATTGGTGCACAGTTAACAGATTAAGGGTCTGAGCTTTTATTTCTGAGGTAGGCAAAGTACCTGTTGGTTTAGAGGGGACTTCTGCCTGTCAAAGACTATGGAATCAGACCCTTATTGTCCTGATTCTCAAAGGGCCTTGAGCACCAGTGAATCTTTACGATTATCATTATTATTTCTATTATAGTAGGTCTTAGAGTCCCAAATGGGAAATTCGGTTATTTTGTGCAAAGCACTGCACCAGCAGCTAGAGGTGATCAGTATCTGAAAATCTGATCTCAATTTTCAAAAACTGTTTCACCTGAGTTTGGCAGGTTCTTCCTATACTTGCATATTTGGTACCTGGTTTTATGTGCAACAAACATGTACTTATATATTTGCATAGTACTTAGTATGTTTAAAACATACAATTTACTTAAAAATTGAAGTCTGAGTTTTTTACCTACTGTTGTGGCAAGCCTAAAATTCCAGGATCTGAGGACTTGTTTAGATGACTAGTTAGTGTATGGCAAGCAGAGGTGTGAACATACAGCACATTAGCCTACTGTGCACTAACTGGCCGTAGGGATCTTGCTACAGCACACTAAAAGTTCCTTAATGCACTGAATACATCAAAGCATACTCCAATTTAGAGTATGGTAACAGGGTCCACACTGGTAGTTAATGTGTCATATGCTAGCACTCTGTACATTCACAGCCTTACCATGCAGTAACTTAGGGTGACCAGATGTGCCAATTTTATAGGGATAGTCCCAATTTTTGGGTCTTTTTCTTATATAGGGTCCTATTACCCCCTGCTCCAATTTTCCACACTTGCTGTATGGTCACCCTACACTAACTAGCCACATAGACAAGCAGAGAGATTAGAAAGAAATATTTCTGTGTTATAGCAAAAAGAATCATCAAATTTAGTGTCAAGACTATGTTTAGTTGCAAATCCATGTTTTAATGAAAATTAACTTCTCAATCAATTCCTGATAGTTGATTTATAGCATGATTAAATTTGGGGATTTAAATCGCTTTGATTTAAAACCAATCTACCTTGTAGTCATCTATTTTAATTTTAGTTTTTATTCTGCAACATGGCACCCTCTAGTATTTAAAAAAAGAGTGTTACTTTAAGGTCAGCAGGCTAACAATTTTACTGTTTTAAAAATCCTAATAGGACTAAACATCCTTTCTACATTTCATACAACGTATATAAAGAGAAATTTAGTCAAGTAGGATACCTTTGGAGTCTGCTAATTAAACTTTTTAAACTCATTCCCTTCACCAAGGTGTGACTTAGGCTGTGACTTCATCACTCAGCATTCTGGGTATATACCTGGTAGACAGTTGGAAGCAAAAAGGCAAACTCAGCTGTTGAGAAATAGTCTGCCAGGTATAGACATGAGAAGACAGCAGCAGGGTGGGTAGGAAATGGACAACAATGTTGAAAAGGAACAAAAGGGGAGGTAGAGGGTGAAAGAAACAACTCCTCAATATTTCCTGTGGAAACTGCTCCAGACTTCCCCCAAAATGCTTGCACACTAAACAGGACCAACATTTCACTCTCCATAGTTTGGAACTAATCATTAATCAGAAGAAAGAGGAAGTCTGACAGTAACCAGTGTTTTGCCCAGGAACTGAAATTAGGAGGGAAGGTGTTCAAACATAGAGAGGTTGACAGCTATTAAAGCGAAGGTGGGTTGTATGACACGATAGTAAAAATAAAAAATTGTTTAATGACCATTAGATTTAACTCTTGTTTTAAAATCATCACACATATTAAAGTTGGCTACTCAAGCCTACTATGAAGCACTACATCTAGGGTGACCAGATAGCAAATGTGAAAAATCAGGACAGGAGGTAGGGGGGTAATTGGCAACTATATAAGAAAAAGCCCCAAATATCAGGACTGTCCCTATAAAATAGGGTGACCAGATGTCCCGATTTTATCGAGACAGTCCCGATTTTTTGCCTTTTGTCCCGCGTCCCGACCAAAGTGTGGTCGGGATGCCATTTGTCCCGATTTTGGGAATTTATAGATGAGCCCTGCTCGCGCAGAGCTCATACAGTCAGCACGGCCCCACCCACTGCTCCAGGCAGCCACATGCTGCCGGCCGGGGGGGCGGGGAGGATGGGAGTGGGCTGGGCTCTCTGCCCCGCCCCCGCTCCCCTCTGCCGCGGAGCCCCGTACTCCCGGGCCGGGCTGATAGCGGCACACCGCCGGCCCCGCTCCCTGGCCGGGGCCGGGGGACCTGCTGCTGCTGCCGGCTTGCCAGTGCCGGCCGGCAGAGGGGAGCGGGGTCAGGGCAGAGAGCCCAGCCCACTCCCGTCCTTCCCTTTCCTCTCCTCCTGCCCAGACAGAGCCTACTCGCCCCTCCATACCGTTTTATAACTCCATGTGCCCCTTGGGCCAAAATGTTTGACCACCCCTGCTATATAGCATTGTTTAATGACCAAAGTGGTTTCAAAAGTAGACTTACAAGAGAGAGAATGGCAATAGTCTTCTCTGAACTTAATACCAAAAGTGTCTCACTACTTAGATCTGTCCTATCTTGGTGAATATTTTCCAAAGACAATAATAATTGGTTGCAGTAATTTTAAGACAAAAGCCAAGGAAGGGTTGCTTAGGAGAAAGCCAACAGGTTTTCCCAGGCTGGACTCATTTGAACTTCAGTCCCAGGGTATCTTCTATTTTTTCCAAAGCATTCAGTCTTTTTGGACTCTTGCTGAAAAATAGAATATAATGAAGATATTATGTATGGCTTTTTAAATGTCTTTTGAAGATTCTGCACCTCATACTAGCGCTAGTTGAAGTAAATGGCCTCTGTAGTAGGCACAGGAGAGATCAGGATCACACTTTTCTCTGAACAAAACCTGTACTCCACTAGATCTTCCATTTGGAGTTTGCCTGGGTTCTTGATGGAGTTGCAGTCATCTCTTCAATTTACAAGCATTTAACTCTTCTATGATGTGGGTTGTCACAGATGAAACCAATGTGCCTTCTATAATCTGAACATGTAGAAATGCATCTATTGGCCTACCACTGACATTAAGATAACATACTAAATGACTTAATACTTGACATCCATTTGCATTGGTGCATTCATCAGCATTCATCATTTTCTGAATGCGGTGAGAGAGAGCTTCACTTTTTCAATTGCGGAGTCTTCCACTGTTGCACTACATGCTTCTATCCAGTCAACTGAGCTTCTTGCAGGAAGATAGTGACCATTTGTCGGTCTTAGTCAACTTCAGGATTAACAAATACATGAAACATTGGCCTCAGTTTGTGGTGTGTGGTACCGTACCTCTTGCTTAAATAGAAAGTATGATGTGACAGCCATGTTTGTTCTCATAAACTGTGTTGTGTCTCCAGCATTCTTAACAGCCTCACTAAATACTTCTAAAATTGGCTTTAACAGTGACTGGCTTAGAAGGATTTCTGCATGTGAATGCAGTCCAAAGGCTTGGTGTTTTGCCGTCTTTTCACACAGGTTGTCAGCACTGATTTGCTGATCAGTCTGGCAAACTAAGCTCCTCCACTTTTACTATATAAATCCATGGTACACCCACATCTTGAATTCTGCATACAGTTCTAGTTGCCCCAACTAAAAACAAAAGATGCATTAGAGATGGGAAAAGTATAGAAAATGGCAACTAAAATTATTAGGGGTATGGAACAGCTTTCATATGAGGAGAGATTAATAAGACTGGGACTTTTCACCTTGGAAAAGAGACGACTAAGTGGGGATAAGATAGAGGTCTATAAAATCTTGACTGATGAGGAGAAAGTGAATAAGGGAATGTTATTTACTCCTTCTCATAACACAAGAACTAGGGGGTCACCCAGTGAAATTAATAGACATCAGGTTTAAAACAAACAAAAAGGAAGTACTTCTTCACACAACACACAGTCAACCAGTGGAACTTTTTGCCAGGGGATGTTGTGAAGGCCAAAACTATAACAGGGTTAAAAAAAGAACTAGATAAGTTCATGAGTGATAAGTTCATCAATGGCGATTAGCAGGATGGGCAGGGATGCAACACCACACTATGAGTGTTCCTAGCCTCTGTTCGCCAGAAGACAGGAGTGGACAACAGAGGATGGATCTCTCAATAATTGCTCTTTTCTGTTCATTCCCTTTGAAGCACCTGGCATTGGCCACTGTCAGAAGACAGGATACTGGGCTAGATGGAGCATTGGTTTGACCCAATATGGCCATTCTTATGTTCCTATGTAAAAAGTAATTATAATAAAAATGTTTAGTACAGAAACTCACCAAGATAACCTCTCAAGATAGCGATAATGTGAGATAATGACCTTGGCAAATAATTTCAAAAATCTTGGACTGCTAGGAAATGTATATTTATATACATATTTATATACATTTCCTAGGTACAAATCTAGCATTCTGGAACAAAGTCACTAAAACATAGTCCACCAAACAATTGGTCCTTTAACGTATCCTCCCTTCTCCCTCTACCACCCTCAATTCATAGTTGTTGTCCTTGGTCAATGGAGACTCAGAGTTCAGAGGTGCTTTTGCATGAGTTCACCTCACACCATGGGGAAAGCGGGGGAAAAGGCACCTTACTTGTTCCTCCAGTCACTTGCTCTGGCCACTGTTCATTATGCCACCGTTCACACTGTTCTGTTCCAAAGGTCCTCTGCCATCACCTTCTGCTGCCACCTGCCACTGTGACCTCTTGAGTCTCTTGAGTTGAGGTTCCACCAGCTTTCAGTGGGGGAACCTTGCTACTAGTGGAGGCTGGACAGTCTCTTTCACAGAAACACGATCCTGCAGCAGGTCTAAGCACTTAGACCTGATTAGCAGTGATTTTAGCTCTAGTGGTCACTTAACAAAACAAAAAGCTCTCAGTTGAGCCTTATCAGCTCTGTCTTTAAACAGGAGGGGGAAGGTCAAATAGTTCCTGTGACTTAGGCAGAGTCCACACCGAGTAAAACACCAGTCCCCACTCTCTCTCTCTCTTCCCAATGGGATCTGTCATTGAAAACCTTTGCTTAGCAAGTGCAGTTCAGTTAAGGGTGACCAGCGCTTAATTTGTAATGAAAGAAGTGTTGGGGCTAAAGCACATATTTTACTTTCATAACTGATGTGGCAAGCCCAGAGGTCTTGGGGCTATGAATGACCTGGTCTAGATGTGCCCGGGGCTCAGAATTGGCAAAAAATTAAGCACTAGGGTGATCCTCACAATCAGAACAGGCTGTGCACCATTCTGCTGTCCTTTATTCACACACACAGCTCTATCTGCCGGATACCTAGGCGGAGTAGGTGTTTTCATGTAATTACAGTTTGATCCTGAACACCTGGCTCATGAGTAGCTGTCAGGGGAGATCTCATTCAAACCTTGTTTACCCATCTAAATGAATGTGTTGACAGTGTCAGAAAAAACAACTGTGTGAGGAAGTTAGTCTTTGTTCATACTTTTCAAACCTAGGACGCTTTTCCATCCGGTACAAGTATTTTATCACGTATCATGTATGCTTTTAAAGTAGGTATTAATGTTTCAATTTCAATGCAAATTTTGAATCGACTAAACTGGTAACACTGCTTGATGTAACCAGTTGACTACTAGGAGGGTGTTGTGGAAATCTGCGGGGGAGGGAGGGTTGTAGGGAAACCCATTGCAGACCCTCTCTACTTGCCTAAAGTCCTTATCTTCTCTAAGGCGAGGCCTACATTAAAACGCTAGGTTGACCCAACCATGTCACTCAGGGGTTGTGAGAAATCCATACCTGAGCGACACAGTGAAGTCAACCTAACTCCCAGAATTCTTCTATCTATCTAGCTACCGCCATTCGGGGAGGTGGATTAACTACAATGATGGGAGAACCCCGCCTGTCACTGTAGTGAGTCTATACCAAAGTGCTACGGAGCTGTTGGTAGGCCTACAAAATTCTTCCATCAACCTAGTGTTGTTTACGGCAGGGATTAGGCTGTCTGATCGTTAATGCTCAGAGGTGTGGATTTTTCACACCCCAGAGGAACATAGCTAAGTTGATTTAACTTTTTAGGTTAGCACTGGCTTTAGGGGATGTTTACACTACAAGAAATAGAGTTGTAGGAATGCAGCTATGATGCGTTGACCTAGCAGTGTCTACACTGGGGCTTGGGTTAGCTGAGCTGTGCTTCTCAAGGATGTGAATTTTTCACACCCCCTGAGCAACATAGCTAGATCAATTTAAGAGTTATGGTGTGGACTAGGCCTTAAGGCATATGACGATCACTTACAGGACTAAGAAGATGTATAGCTCTGCCCTGTGTATAGTCTTGCACAAATTAACCAGGTGCATTATAGGCTTTTCACCTTTCCCAGAATTGTCATCACCACTGCCAAAGGCAGCACACCGGACTTGACAGCTGACTGATCCGATCAAACACGGTGAATCCCATGTTCTATCCTCACCTGGCACCTCTTTGCTTCCACTGAGTCCTACCTGACTAAATTCAGATTCCTTACTGTAGCCACCACTTCTGCTGACAGACCTTCCTCATCCTTTTCTTGTCCCTTCCCCTAACAAGTCTCTTATGACGTCCTGTTTCCTTTGGCTGCAAGAGACACATTTATGTCATTATCCATAGGACAGACTCTCACTCTGAATTGAAAACATCTGAACATACTAATACTTGATGTGACTAATGAAGGCTTTTGCAGTATTACCTGATCCCACATTTTACCTGTGGAATAAAGTTTATTCACTTTTTAAAAAAAATGTATTTTTGAGACAGTGGAAGAACACAAGTAAGGAAATCAGTGTCTAGCATGTAAATCTCAGTATGGCAAAGGTCCAGTCTGGGAGATCAGAATTTTTGCTAGTTTTAGATTACAAACTATTTGGCCCAGGCAAAAGGTCCACCCAAAAGGATCCCAAATGCGGATTGGTATCTCTAAGCACTACCATATTCATGTTAAATTTTAATAATACTAGGTCAGTTATTTGTTCTGGTACAAAGAAACACACTGTGAGGATGCAGGAATAATAGAAACCCTCAGAAATTCTTCTAAACCTCAGATTTAAAATTGTAATTTTCCCCCTTGCTTCAAGACTGTAAACGTATGTGCTTGTACAAGAAGTCTGGATTTGTTCTTTTTCGTTCTGTTTTTAGATCAAAATACCCCTACATTTGACACTTTATATCTGAGTGGAAGTGAAACAATTGTGGATTTGCTCTTTTAAGAAATTACTGAGAGAATAACCAGGACAAAAACCTCTTTCATTAGGGATCCTGCTGGTTTTGGAAGATACTTGTGCACTGAAATTGAAAATGCTGGTTTGACCTCCTTTGGCTGGTCACTTAGTGTACAACTGCTCTGAATGTAAGAAGGTTAGCACTGAAGATCCAAGGAGACATGAGAAGCAGCTGCAAAGAAAGCTGTTACCACTTTGTTCGTTCAGTGTTATGTACGTAGAATCATCTCTTGCTACATAGAAATGATGCATTTTGTCTGAAGTTTTGGAATCTTCTGATAGCACCAGCCATTTTGCTGAAAAATGACATTAGACACCAATGTTTTACCAGGTAAACAAAGGTTCATGTTTAAAGGTTCAAGTCCTTCCTATTGTTAAAGCAGGGAGGACGACGTAACAGTCTATTTTCTAATACAGTAGTGTTCTTCAGTGGCAAGAAGAGCTTCTTACTCCATGTGCTGAGTATAAAGAATTTTTTTCTTTTAACTCCCATTTGGCTTCAGAGCTTCCTCCCTATGTTCCTTTACAATAAAGGGGCTCTCGCCAGCCTTTTTTACTTTTACTTTTCTGTTTTTGGTAGTAGTAATTTATTTGGCACAATCTTATGAAGAAACCCAGAAACCTTTCCAAGATGAGACAGGTGCTGGTGGTCCAGCAGTCCCCCTAAAAATGTATCATCACAGGAGGTAGATAAGTGAAGTTGTGCTACTGGCCTACATTTGATGTGCAAGTCTGAAGCTCGAAGTGATGTTAGTTTGATAATTATGTCTTATCTACACTGGGGATTTCAAGTCACCATAAAATATTTGCACCACCACTGCTTATCTCTGCTTGAAACGGAGGTAAATTATACCAATGCACAGTACGACTAATATCAGTTTTACCTGTCTAGTTTAGGGTTTTACATTGGTAGCTATAAGTGGAACAAATTCCACTTTATTGGACTTTACTGACCGGCCTCACAAAAGGCAATAATGAGAGCTAGTTACACTCTCTTGGTTTTTAAAGAAGAGTCGGGGTTGGCTGGGTGGTCCCTTTTGTACATGGTTTAGAGCAAGCATGTCACACAATATACATCGTTACTGGCATCTTTTGCCTCAGAACAAGCTTCACTGAATTGAACAGTGACTGAATAATAACCACTTACAGATACACGGTTTTGGGGATAAGGAAGGTAAGTGGTTCCTTTGGCTGAAGTCAGCAGAAATACAAATATAAAAGATGGCATGGGGTCTTGCCAGCACAGTATATAGTGAGTAGCTGAAGACTGGTGCTTGGAGGAGGCAGTACATGTACCAAGTCACTCTGAATCACCTTCAGGTGTATAAAGAAGGAAGTCCTCAAGTCACGTGAGGGTAATGGAAATTAAGCACAACACATAAAAGGGAAAGAAACAACTAACAGCTTTCAATCCATGCCAAAGAATAGATTACACAGTACTGCAGACAAGTACAGAACAATGTGTTTAAAACAGACTTTTAACATTCAACTTGCTTTGCTAACAAAAAATGGCTCTAGTCTTGTGTTCTTCTTTGTGCTCAGAAAAGGGTGTAACATCTCGTAAAAAAGAAGGTGGGTTGGAGTGAAAGAAAGACCCAGACAATTTAGAAAATGTTGGAAAAATATGGAAAATATATCAGGAAAATTTCTAGCAGCTTGGATTCCTCAGGAGATGTAAAAAGGTAAATATAATACTTTTCACTTACAAACTTAATTTTTTAAATAAAAGGTATGCTTTTGATTTATGCAGACAAAAAATGATCAGACTACGAATTAAATTTTTTAAAAACAAAACACCCATATTAGCTTTACTGAAAAATTGAAATATATATTGTATAAGGAATACAATGAAAACAGGCTGTCAACGATCCAATCAAATCCTCAGTCTTGGTATAGTATCACCAAACCCATGCTATATACATGGAGCCAAGAATTCAAATTATCCCAAACTTAACCATACATCTGAGAGTATATATTGACCAAAGACCTACATGGTCAATTGCATAGAAGTAATTGCATAGAATTACATGATCCATCAAAGTTTGGCCCTGAGGTCCATGCTGTTCACTTTCTTCTATTTCTTGCAACAGGCTGTGTCACTTCTCTTGGGTGACCTCATGTTACATAGAAACAGACATAGATCACAAGATGTTAAAAAACAACAACCCTACAGACAGTTAATATTTTCAAAATATAAAGAGCTATGCAGTCAGTTTATAAAAAAAATCAGGCCAAATTAATGAACAAGATAGCACTGGATACTTTCCTCACTGAAAATGAATACATCTGCATTGCTTGTTCACTGATCCTGACAAATATTCTCTCTCTTAGATTCATGTAGATAATTTTATAATTTCTGTTAACTAGACCTACTTTCCTCAGAATTTGTTGATGTCCTGATTGGTGGATTTGTCCGTCACAGTTTCCCAGTTATACTCTATTCAAACTAAACTCTGTGGTGGTAGTTAAAAAGTTTAGAACAGTGGGCCCGAGATGCAAATTTTAGATCTGAACACTTCCAGAGTTTGTAAATATTTGAATTTCTGTTTTGACCTGGGCTCATATCTGTTCAGGATTCATGTACAGAAACAAGTTCTTCCTCCTAACAAGAAAAAGCGATTGCTATGAATTTCAGCTTTCTACAGTTAAATACTCTTTCAGTATGGCAATTGCCATCACTGGGCTACGTTCTCTTCCCTTATGCTATCCATCAGTGCTCAAAGAGTGGACAGGGTGCATATCTGGAGCGTTTGTTGTTTTGTTCTGTGTTTGTACAACATCCAGAACAATGGAGTCCTGGTCCACTAATAGGGCTGTTAGGTGTTACAATAATGCAAACGATAATACTCAGATATGCCATGAAAAAATTTTAGAATGGATTTTGTAGCAGGGCTCCCTGTGGCTGCATGTTTGGCAACATGGCCTGAACTGGCCTTGGTCAGTTCTTGAGGAGATGGAGATGTGAGACCAGGTATATTTCAGATGGATTTTTGGCCAGTCTTTACAAAATAATGGATTTCCCCCCTCCCCTGATCCGTCCTCTTACCACTGAGGGCACCTTTTTCAGAATCAGGGTAGGATGAACAGATGTCCTGCTCTTTCCAACCAGCAGTTAAGAGAGGCAACCGTGAGTGCATTTTAACTTTATTAGAAAAAATGTTTATACAAAGCTCCACACTGCACAAAAAAACATCTCCCCCCAAACACAAAGAGCAATCTAACATGGCAAGCTGTATGCATATTATATATGTGGCATATATATATTTTTTGCATGGTTTGCATTCATTATTTTACAAAGTTAACATTCAGTAGAAAAAGATGCTGTTTGTTACCATTATTTCCCCATATAAATAACTATGAGCAACAATCCCTCTTCAGATAGATAAAAAACACCTTTTCGTGTCATTCTGTAAAAAACAGACTGAAATGGTATTGAAATCTATAACATTCCCCAATACCACCATAAAAATATCATCTAGCCCCTGGCCCAAAATGCTTGTCCAAGGCAATTAGAAGAGAAGGGACCATAAGACAATGCTGGAAGGTGTCTCTTCAGTCCAGTTCTTTGAGCCAACATTCAGGTAAATAATCTTTTATTGGACGTAACATGTAAGGGCAAAATAAGCACAAGTTGGGAGGGACAAAACTTTTGCCCACATTGGAAACCCAACTTCCTGGTTATCTGTCATCCAGCCAACTTCTGACATGTCCTGTGGCTGTGCCGAGAAGCCAAACACTCACCAATTCTCTCAAGAAGGCATAGGAAATCAGTGATGCCAGGAGAAACTTTTGCTGGCTTGACAACTTCTTCCCTCCCCTCTACTCACCTTTGCTGGAAACACAGAACAGGAGCCTCTGCTGCTAAATTATCGGAAGGAAACGTCAACTTGGGGAAAATGCTAAAATACAGCTAAAGGGAAGGTTTAAAGAAAAAGCCACTGGAATGTCTCCCAAGGCTGGCTTGGGGAAGCAAGAGCAAGTAGAAAGAAATGCCTTCAGCTCACAAGACTGGCTTTGTGGAGTTTAAGGGTGGTGTTTTGGTCCAGATGAATTAACTGGCTGGTGACCAATCATTCTTTCCTTCAAGCTCCATGATGGGTAGAATGGAGACGTTTTTGAAGGCAATACAGAGGCAGTGATGATGGTGAAGATAATGGAGGTGAATGACACAATGCTGATGAAGATTACTTAGAGGATAATGCCAAGAAAGAGCAAAATGTGCTGCCTGGCAGTGATGCTGACAACAAGAAGAATGGTTATATGGTTGGTGGTGTTGGTGATGACCACTCCAGTCTATTCATATGTCCATGTAGTCGTCATCTTCATCAGTATCACTCTCCAGTGAGGACTCTTGGCTTGAGGTTTCTAAGATCTCCAATGCTGGTTGACAAAGACTCTCCTTCTTTACATTTGCTGCAGACTGAGCAGACAAAATAGCAGACTGACCCAAAGAAAAAAAAAAAAAAAAAAAAAAGAGAAATATATTGCTGAATAGTTAGAATAAATAAACTCACAATCACAGGGCTCAAAGACAAAAATGTCTGCTCTTCCTCAACATACATGAGTCCCTTTATTTGTAAAACTTTGTGTGTCCCAGCTTGCGGCTCCATAATACTGTAAGCTTCCTCACAGCCACTGCTCCCGAAGTTCTCCCTATAGGAAGACACAATCTGGAAGAGCTGGGATAGCCCATTCAGACTGTATTTCTACTTCGTTTTTTTTATGACTACTGCTAGGACTGCAGCTGTTATGAACTCCTGCAAGCACTGGGACCATGATAGCTATGAGCTTATCTACAGTCTACATTTCACTAGTCCTTAAAGTAACTCCACTTGGGAGAAGCTAGGCCCTCATACCACTCCCTGTATCATCTCCTGTGATGAGATGAGGACAGGAGAAGTTGTTCCAATGACATGCAAAATCTATTTTTAAAGGGAGAATTAAGGTAAAATCCAAACATGTCCTTTTTCTTGAATTACCTTTAGTTTCTGCTTTGTTTCTTCTGAAATGCTGCCCTTTGGAGAAAGTAAGGTTGGTGTTGGTGGGGTGACAGTGATCTCAGGTGGGAATCTGGTGATAGATGAAGGGATAAAAAGCTTTGGCATGGTGGGCAGTATGCGGGTTTTTACTCGGGTGCTATCTGCCTTGTTCTGCTGGCTTCCCAAGGACTGTGAATTGGAACTGACTTCTGGCTTGGAACCGGAGGCTAAGGAGAAAAGAAAGAATCGGGAAGAAAATTTTAGGGGTTTTCCATGCTTACATATGTCACAGGATAGAAAACAAAAGCGTAATTTAAAAAAAAAAAAATCATTTGAGCCATCCATATACAGGGAAGCCGCATCTTACGCACATTTAACATGCGTAATTTCAGCTTTACGCGATCGGCAAAGAAGAAAAACGTGGGGAAAAAAAAAGACAGACAAAACCCCCCGCCATTAAACTCAGTGGGTTTTGGCTATACGCGGTTTCTGCTTTACACGGTAATCGCGGAACCTAACCCTCGCATAAGACGCGACATGCCTGTATTTCACTGCAAAGATTTCTGTATGAAAACTCAGAAATGGAAAAGGAAATGAAAGAGCAGGAGGAGACGCAAAGTGCTAGAAAATGATTCAGGATTCTGCAGTTCATGCTCTAGGTAACAGCAAAAAGGCAGTGACATTTCTTGAGACACACAATATCTCAAACTTTCCTTGACAAGTACAATCCTTGGCAAATGTAATCTTGCCCCACTCATCCATTCAAAATGCCACTGTAAAGTTAGTTTTCCTAGACCATCGTTTTGACAATGTCACTCCTCTCTTTGAAGCCCTCCACAGGCTCCTTTTTCTCTAGTCAAGTGTATCAAACTTAAACTGCCCGTCAAAACCACTCTCATCACTCACTCACTGCTGAGGTGTTGACTCCCACCTCAGATCAACCAGTGGTGCCAGCATCCATTGTCTGCTTGTTCAAACAAGCACCTTATTCCATTTAGGAGGAGCTCCATGTAAACATCTGTACAGGAAAATAAGGTAGCTATCTCATTGTTTGTTTGTATTCTCCCCATCTGTCTTGTCTGTATCCAGCTGTTGTCTTGTCTTACACTTAGACTGTAAACTCTTTGGAGTACAGACTACCTTTTGTTGTGTGCTTGCACAGCGGGGACCTGATCTATGACCAGAGCTCCTAGGAGCTACAGTAATACAAAATTAAAAATAATATTTCTGTAATAATGATCAGTACAAGACATTGTCTCTTAGTCGACCTATTTAGTCCATAGAGAGGAGAGACACCACTAATAGAGATTTCTCAGCCATACTGCTAACTTGTTCTATATGGAACTATGACAAAAAATACTCCACCAAAAAACAACTAACCAAAAAAATCAGATCATGAAAACCCAATCCCAAGATGTGAGCTCTGTAAGGGGTACAACAACAACAGGTACTACAACCTCCTGCTCTTCAAACTAAACACTTTCAGTTCTAGAACCTGTAAAAGGCTGGGCAGTTTTATTGGGATTAGGCAGGGCTATTTAATCAGAGCCAAATGGAACTCCCACTTACAAAGGCCTGCCAGGAAAGCAGACACATCACCACCTATAAAATGATGCAGAACTGAATTTGGTGTGTCCTTAATACTATAGAGGAACATCAGATCTGAGGTCCTTCTAATCTATAGCACAATATCTTGTCTCCCAGTGTGGACAGTGCAAGATGCTTCAGAGGAAGGTGCAAGAAACACTGCAGTAGGCAAATGAAAGAAAATCTGTTTCCCATGTAGGTATAATCTTATTCTTTATATTTGTTTTACTATAGCACTTAGGAGCCCTAATCATGCACCAGGACCCCAAAGTGATTGGCGCTCTACAAACTGAACAAGTCAGCCCATCCCTATCCCCGTCCCTAACAGTTAAAGAGAAAGGCTTGAGCCCTGAAGCATGAGGCTTTGTATTCCTTCCAAAACCCTTTTTTTTTTAAAAAAAAAAGCATTAACTGTTATAACTATGAATATTCTTGTTCTCCACATAAATGTCCAATCTCTCTTTGAATCTTGCTAAACATCTTTTTCCGTGAGGCAGGTGCTCCAGCTGTTTAATTAGAAGAGAAGAGTCATGGAAAAAATAAAGGTAATAAATGTGAAATTCCCATTTTAATTCAAACTGCATTCAATTTATCTGGGACAGTGGAGGAATCCTCTATTAGGAAAGTGCCTAACTGATGTAGTGATAAAAGGATTGGACGTGTTAACAGCTCCTCTGGATTTGGTATACTGCAGATCTTAGGTGACCTCAGTAAGTGTTTGATTTTTTTAAACTATTACTTTAAAAGCTGCGGAGTAACGGTGCTTTTTGTTTGGCTAGGCTGCCACGGGTACTCAGCATGCAAGAGAATTACCAACGAAGAATTATAAGGCACTTCTTCAGGAAGCTGGGCCATTGCTATGAATGTCTAAAATCTGGAAGACTGAAGGCATGGAGAGAAGGCTGGGGAAAGCATAGCCCATGGTGGGTACAAGATTGCTACAGATGGACTGATTGCTCATTAAAACAAACTTTCAGAAATGAAACCAAAAGAAACCCATTTAGCTTCTATGGAGCACGGAACATTCTTACCTTCGGTACAGACATGTCCTGAGCTTGTGCTGGTCACGGATTCCACTTGCCAGCGTGCAGCCTCAGGTGACGGAGCAACAGTAGCCATTTTCATCTGCTGGCAAAGTCGGGACTCTTGCTGCTGAAATCCAAGCCCTTCCAAAGGTCCTTCCAGCTCCTCCTCCTCTTCATTAATGAAAGGTAATTCACAGATTAAGAGATTTTCTGATCCCTTTCTTAAATTTTAATTATTTTGTTTGTATCTTACAACTGGTGGACATTTCATTGCTCTGCCACTATTCAACCACACCATGACTTAAATTAAAATACTGGCAATTTAAAGTGGCAACATTACAATTCTGACATTTGGTACTATCAATTAAACCACAGATTTTCATGACGCCTTTAAAAACGTACCATTTTTAAAAGTTGGATGCAACACTTTGTGATAAATAACGCTCACTTTTGCAAAGGCACATCCACGTGCCAAGTGAATTCCCTAAATGTGTATATGTGATCACAAGCCTCTGAGACCTGGGGATTGGAACTCCTGTTATAAGCATTGTTACACAGACAATGCAGAGGTAGAATTGTTGGCTTGAATGTCATGCCAGCACTGATCAAAGAGATCCATGTCTGATTATTGGTGACAAATACTATATTAAAAAACCTCCTTAAAGCAAGCTTATTTGTTATGAGGACCAATACACAGTGGAAGGAACAGCTTGGCTTATCCTATTTGGAGACAAGGAATTGCCTTCAGCAACATCTCTACTGTAGTTTTACTAATGTGTTTTTTTAATCAACACATTGTGAAATTCCCAGATTCTGGCATTCAAAAGTATATACACATACAGCTCAAATCCTTATAGTGTGAGTACTGGTTTGCACACTCTCTCTCTGCGCCACCCCCTCCCCCACTAATTTATATTAGAAAAATATTTCACTGAATGCAATTTTTATAGATTCCAAGGCAGGACTGCATGTTTTACATGAGTAGCATCATTTTCACCGACTACCATAAAATCCTAATCATAGTCCCTTCCGGAAACGAGAGGCTGAAATAGTTGTTAACTTTCTTAGATTCACTAACTGATAACAATGCTTATTACCCAAGGAATATATACATCAGATCCTCGCTATAGCCCGCATCGCTATAGCGTGGGTTCACATACAGCACAGTCGTTGCCTTGGATTCCAAATTTACTCCTGTTAGCATGGGACAGTGCATGGATCCCAAACCCCAGACTATAGCGAGGGTCTGGGGTATTTCAAGTTGCCACCATTTCTGGAGAAAACAGTATTTTTGCAATGGGAAAATCACTTTTCCATCTCTACCCAACATTGCTAAGAGCTCACAATCTGTTATAACGATGTTCAGCTGCTTGATTCTTGCATTTGCAGCAGGAGTTTGGAAGGAAGGTTTTATGGCTGAACAAACAACCTGTCAACTCTATTAAAAGGAATACCTAGTTAACCTGGGATTCCTTATCTAGGTAGAATTCTTTAATGAGTTACATTTCCTAATTTATTGAGCAGTTTGTGAGAATAGGTTTACCAAGTGGTAGTGAAATTATTGCACCTGCAAATGTTAATGGGTTAAACAAAAGAAATGTCACCTAAACTGAAGCCTGCTAGCCTGTATAAGTATGAGAATCAACAAGTTTGCTGGCAGAAAATCCTATAACAATTCCAGCATATGAACATTCAGATATCAAGTGAAACACAGTCAGAATGTATTCTGTGATGCTCCACTCATCATCAACAATAAAGAGAAATATCTTCACTCATTTCAGCTCTCTACTCCATACTCCCTCCTGCAGTGTACCAGAGTACAGTGTTGTTGTAGCCATGTTGGCCCCAGGATATTACAAAGATAAGGTGGGTGAGGTAATATATTTTATTGGACCAACTGCTGTTGGTGAGACAGACAAGCATTTGAGCTACACAGAGCTTTTCTTCTGAACCTTACCCTGTATTACAGCGCATATAACACTATAACAACCTGTGAGCCACATCCGGCCTGCGGGCCCGTCCTGTCCGGCCCCTTAGCTCCTGACTGGGAAAGTTTCCCCCTGCTGTCCCTCTGCAGCCTCACCTCGCCGCACAGGAAGCTCTCTCGGGGGTGGGGCAGTGCGTCTAGCTCCGTCCAGGCTGCTAATTTATGCAGCACAGTAAGGGGATGGGAAGCTGGGGAGGGGTGCTTGGATAAGGGGCAGTCAGGGGACAGAGAGCAGGGAATGTTTGGATGGGGCGGAGATTCTAGGGGAGCAGTCAGGGGACGGCGAATGGGGGTGGGGTCTGTCAGGGGTGGGGGTGTGGATAGGTGTCGGGGTAATTAGGCAACAGGGAAGGGGGGTTGGGGTTCGTGGGAGGAGGTGGTCAGGGGACAAGGAAGGGGGGGTTGGATGGGTTGGGAATTCTGAGGGGGGGCAGGAAGTGGGAGGGGATCAGATAGGGGTGGGGGCCAGGCTATTCGCGGAGGCACAGCCTTCTCTACCCAGCCCTCCATACAATTTTGCAACCCTGTGACACTCGGGCCAAAATGTTTGCCCACTCCAGTCTAGATGCTAGAGAGATATCTGCGTTACTACTTCCCAAACTTCCTAACTTGGATTCTTTCTATACCAGGTGGAAGTGTGGTTTAACAATAAGCAAGAGTACCAGAGGCTGGGTACCAAAAGAACAGTAGCTCTGACGTGGACTGAAGACAGGACAAATGCACTATATGCTGCTGGCCTCTGAGGATAAGGTGTGGGCTAGACACTGTAAACTTCCAGAATCAAATGATTGCAAAAAAAAAAAATTCTTCTGACTCTGAAGTAGAGAGGAAGGAACATCACAGCCTCCCCAAAAGAGAAGCAGGAGAAGAATGACGATTTGGTTATCCTGTTTAATTCCACCTTGCTGCTGCAGTATCTCAGATGACAGATGTCACGAATTTTGGATAAGCATAAAGTGGTCTTTATTCACCTAGGTTTGCATCTACTGTTACTTTCGTTAGATAAAATACTAAATAGTAGTGTGCTGTAAATCCTGTAACTGTATCTAAATTGTAACCTAAGAAGAAATCACTTGTAACAGACTTCTAAACCATATCAGGGGCTTAATAATTCAGCTACTAATTTAAGTTTACTACTCATTCACATTAACAGCTGTGATTTGTGTTATTGCTTAATGACTGAATACTTATCCTTTAATGCTGATTATTTGCTTTGTTTGATTGTAAGGTATTTCATTATTTGGACTGATTTGATATGTTTTGATTCTAACTAGACTGTCACATGGCCTGACTAATTGGGTCTATTGAGCAATCAAATTTTAGCCTAACGGTGCTAGCTTGAAATATACAGTCTGTGTACTTGTCCCATATTCAATAATCTGCTTTATTCATTTCTTTTGAATTTGTCTTGAATATCTAGTTTTACAGAGTAAGATTAGATTTCACTTGAATAAAATTCAATTTAATTTGTTAGCTCCCTTTCACTCTTAAGAGAATACAAATGAAAGGACAAACTCTAATTATGAATTTTTATTGAGACCTTTCTGGAAACAGTGATTGTTAATATAATATTGTAATGAATGCTCCAGGCTACTAGAAGGAGGCAGTGTCAAGTTAATCAATCAATAACTCTACTCTCAGAGGTGTTAAATGCCCAGTTACTGAATTATGCTCCTATATTGGTTGAGACTCTTTGTTCTCTTGTGATTATGTTTTGTGCCATGGTTATTTGAGAGCCCCCTCTCCTTCCCCCCCCCCAAGTTTAAAAAGTGAATTTACAAACAAAATACCAAAAAAAATCACTTAACCTGTGATCTCACTGCACACAGGTTTGTACACATACATATACAAATGTCCCTGTTATAATTTGTACCAATGATGCTTCAATATAATGTGGAGTTATTCACTACATTTCTTCTCCCGGAACAGACAGAAAAAAGCAAGAGACTGAATGATAAACAAAAAAAAGACACACATGCAATTCAATTTTCTCCTTTTCATCTAAAACAGATTCTGAAGAAAATATCCCGATATTTGCCTTTGTGGAAGACACTGTTCCAGCCCCGACGAACATAATGTCCTAGTTCTACTTATAAAAACTTTCCCCAGGGAGACAAGGACTCCACTAAGTCATGAGCTACAATATTCTGCATCAGCACAACAGCCCAAGGAAATCGATACAGCACAGTCTAGAGGTGTTCAGGAGCTCATTTTTAGTCCTGTTCAACTAGATCTTTCTATATCACATAGTACTAGTATGAGCCTGGTAGATTTTCAAATGTTAGTTCTACAAACCCAGCTTCAAAATAAAATCAGTTTTTGAAGACATTAAAAGGAGATGCAATAGCCACCAGTCCTTGGGCAGAAGATGAGACAGATACAGTACTTCAGAGATTTATTTGGCACTCAAACACTGTAGTGCAACTTGCAAACTGTACGCACAAAGGGAAAACACAGATTTGCAGCATAGAAAATTTATGTTAATATTTAAATAGAAAAGTTCATGTCTGTTGAAGCAAAATGCAGCTGAATAAGATACAATTTTAGCATACCCCTTCCCAACAGCTCTCTCTATTCTACATACTATAATATATACAATAGAAAGAGGCACATCATACCTTTCAACATCTCCCTGCTTTAGCGAGGAAGAAACAAGCTGAAAACAATTCAGTGCAACAACCTACTCCAGCTTTCCTCTCCAACCTCTTTCCACTTGTTGCCAGGGTAACCAGTGTTTGCAGATGCCTATAGCGGGCGCCTGGGTTCATGACTTCATTATAGTTAATATTCTCTCTCACTGCCTCTCTTTATATAGAGAACACATTGAATGCATATATACACAACTGTAGATACATATATTATACACTTATGTATCATATATACAACACGTTATTTTGCTAATTCAACTTATACACAATGAAAAAATGGCAAATATTCTTCCTGCATTTTACAGATACACAGAAAGTTTACAAGCAGAGGGGCTGTAAGTGATAAACTGCTGCTCTGCTCTCCTAGTGATCTATACAGTGACATTTGATTTCCTTGCACCGTCAGGTATTATAAGAGACCAATATTATGATGTTAATGTTAATCAAACACCTGCCTTTATTTATTGACAAAAACTGACAAAACAAACTGGATAATGAGACTACCACCGTAAGCAGATGCTTTCCAGCTGTTCATGGAGGCAACTATTACTACATACATACATATAGGCATATTAAGGACTACACGGGAGGGACAGAAAGAGCAAAATATCAACTCATCATAGGAAAGATGAACGAGCTGAGCTCTGAACGCAAACTCCAAAACAGATTCATAACTGGGTTTCCAAAATGCCTGACTGGGAGAAATCATGGCCAAGAGTATCAAGTGCTTAAGTAGACAATACAAAAAAACCCTTTAAGTATTGTGTTATGAAAGGAAACACTAGAAAATATACCATTAAGTAGTCCTATAGTCCTTGTACATCATAAAAACACTTCAGACACAGTGAAGACCCAATTCTGCAATCTTTACCTGTACTGAATAGTACTCACATGATTAGTCTCAGTGACCTCAATGGATTCAATTGCATATAAGTACTACTTTCAGCTCAAGCAAAGGGTTACAGAATCAAACCTTAATTCACCATGCAAGGCAGGCAAGTATTGCTATCCCTGTTTTTTCAGATGGAGCATAGACATGGGGACAAATGCTCTGCTCTGAACTCCATCCCCCCATTTCCACCTCTCCTCCCCCCCCATTTTTTTTTAAATGCTCAGTGAGCCTTCAAAGAGCTGTGGTAGTGCTCAAGGATTGCAGACACTATAGAAAAAACTTTCTGCATCCTGCCTACCCTGAGCCTGAAAAGAGGAGAGCCCCATGCCTATAAAAGGGAGAAGAGTTAAGTGCTCCTCAGAGAGTTAAGGAACATGTACAAGACCAGACAGCAAATAAGTCACAGAGGTAGGATTAGCATTTTGGTATTTCTGGCTGACGGTATTGTGCTTAGTTTAGTCTATGCTGCTTCTCTAAAGGGAACAATATTGTACCTGCAGGGAAATGAATTAGATGACTTAATATGGCTTTTGTATATCTAGAATTCTAGGTCTTTAGCACGAAGACCCACTTAAATACACAGAGTGGAGAAAGTTATATTGGAACAGATGAAGAGGAAAAAAGGTAGAGTGTAGAAGAAAGAAGAGGACTTAAAAACATTGCGACCGATATCAGGGCAAAAACTGTGACAAGAATGACAAGTAATGAGTATTTGAGTGGAAGTGCAGCACGCAAGAAGCTATTTCCAACAATGAAGCACAAAGCCACAGTGATAAAAATTCCTTTCAGAGAAACCTGGAAGAAGGTAAAAAGTTTTGGAAAAAAGTTCTGTGATCTGATTAAATAAAAGATGCTCAGATACTATGGTGAAGAGAATACTGCACTCTAAAGGAAAGGTGAGAATATCTATATCTAGGTCTATGAATACTTAGAAACTTAGACGCACATGGAAAAAGGGGAAACCCTAAAAAAGAATTTTTGTTCCCAAAATCCCTTTTCTTTTATTAAACTTTTACATCTTTTCTAAATATTTGTTGAAGACTAAAATTTGGTGTCTAGTTCCATGATTACTTTACAACACCATTTAAAAAACAGTAAGCTAATTGACTTCAGTGTCTTAACATCTGACTCTGCAGTAGTTAACAACTGGGAGAGAACAACATTATAATGCACACAACATCTGTAGTCCATTGCTGGAGAATTTTATGTAGGTTAATCTGTTGGATAGGTCCATCAATGGCTAGGATGGGTAGGAATGGTGTCCCTAGCCTCCATTTGCCAGAAACTGGGATTGAGCGACAGGGTATATGGATCACTTGATGATTATTTGTTCTGTTCATTCCCTCTGGGGCAGCTGGCATTGGCTACTGTCAGAAGACAGGATACTGGGCTAGATGGATCTTTCTTTGGTCTGACCCAGAAAGGCAGTTATGTTCTCATGTTGTTTGAATGTAATAGTTGCCTGGTAAAAAGCTATAAATCTCGCCCTTCTCTGACAATATTTAATCCTTTCTTGTCCCTCAAGCCAATTAAACACAGTAGAGGTTAGTGAAAGCTGCCATTAAATCAGTGAGTGGTTAAAAACAAGTTTTAAAGCATTATATAAATAAGTTATGCAATAGTCATGTAGCAGATTTTAATACCCCCCTCCAACGGACCCCGCACTCGCTCAGCTCTCTGCCCCCTCCCCACCTCCGACAGACCCGAGTTGGGTTTGGTCGGAGGGTAAGTGAGGTAGGGGTGTCTGTCGGGTTTGGTCGGAGGTGTTGGGTTTGGTCTGGGGGGGTGGGAAGGTGTCAGGATGGGTGGGGGGTGAGGTGTGAGTGTTGGGGTTGGTCAGGGGGTGTTGGGTTTGGTGGGGGGTGAGGAGGAGGGTCGGGGTTGGTCGAGGGGTAAGTGAGGTGTGGGTGTCGGGTTTGTTTGTGGTGGTAGGTAGGGGTGTCGGGTTTGGTTGGAGGGGAAGTGAGGTGGGTGTGTCAGGTTTGGTCTACGGGGGGGTGAGGTGTGGGTGTTGGTCAGGGGGTGTTGGGGTTGGTAGGGGGATGACGTGGGGGTGTTGGTTTTGGGTGGGGGGGTGAAAATGTGAGTCGGGGTTGGTTGAGGGTAAGTGAGGTGGGGGTGTCAGGTTTGCTCTCTGCCCCCTCCCCCCTCCAATGGACCCTGCACTCGCTCAGCTCTCTGCCCCCTCCCCACCTTCGACGGACCAAACAACGCCAGGTATTTTTGCTAGTATCTATATCTATATATATAAAAGTCAAATGGTGTATGCACATTCCCTTACTCCTTCCACACCGTTTGAGCTAGAGACTTGAAATTTGGTACAGTTATAGGTCTTAGGGTCCTAATCAGGGCAAGAGTTGAAAATTTTTCAAATCTCACCTCTGACGCCCCCCAGGGGGTGAAATTATTTAAAGGCCAATCACATCAGCTGGGCAGCTGCTGTTTTCTGTGACATAGTTAAGATGTCATAGTACCCCCTACCAACGGACCCTGCAGTCACTCAGCTCTGTGCCCCCTCCCCCCCCCCAACGGACCCCGCACTCGCTCAGCTCTCTGCCCCCTCCCCCCTCCAATGGACTCCGCACTCGCTCAGCTCTCTGCCCCCTCCCCACCTCCGACGGACCCGAGTTGGGTTTGGTCAGAGGGTAAGTGAGGTGGGGGGGTCGGGTTTGGTCGGGGGGTGAGGTGGGGATGTCGGGTTTGGTCGGGGGGTAAGTGAGCCGCCAGGGGTGTCGGGTTTGGTCGGGGGGGGGGGGAAGGGAAGGTGTCTAGGTAGGTGAGGGGTGAGGTGTGAGTGTTGGGGTTGGTCATGGGGTGTTGGGTTTGGTTGGGCGGGTGAGGAGGGGGGTCGGGGTTGGTCGAGGGGTAAGTGAGGTGGGTGTGTCAGGTTTGGTCTACGGGGGGTGAGGTGTGGGTGTTGGTCAGGGGGTGTTGGGGTTGGTAGGGGGTGACGTGGGGGTGTTGGGTTTGGGTGGGGAGGTGAAAATGTGAGTTGGGGTTGGTTGAGGAGTAAATGAGGTGGGGGTGTCTGGTCGGGGGGGTGAGGTGGGGGTGTCGGGTTTGCTCTCTGCCCCCTCCCCCCTCCAACGGGCCCCGCACTCGCTCAGCTCTCTGCCCCCTCCCCACCTCCGACGGACCCGAGCAATGCCGGGAATTTTTGCTAGTATATTATACAAGTAGAATTCAAATGGTAGCTATCAGAAACAAAAAGGCAGTAAAGCCACTAAATAGACTGAAATGTTTTTAGCATGAATGTCTCATGCTTGCTGGCTAACTCAATCTGCTGTACTCCAAATAGGTACATTGTGAG